>WYDI02005542.1:0-30000 GCA_009867235.2 Psittacus erithacus
TGGGTATCGGTCGGCGGGTGGTGAGCGGTTGTATTCTCTTCCCTTGTTATTTCCCTTATCATTATTATCATTGGTGGCAGCAGTGGTTTGTGTTATACCTTAGCTACTGGACTGTTCTTATCTCAACCTGTGGGAGTTACATTCTTTCCATTCTCCTCCCCATCCCTCTGGGAGTTGGGGGGAGAAAGGGAGGGGGGAGTGAGCGAACGAATGTGTGGCTGACTGGGCTTAAACCATGACAATGAGCCTGACACTAGTGGTCCATTTTCTTATCACTTGCAAAGAGTTCAACGTATTTTAAACACCTAGAAAGATCTTCTAATTAGCATCAGTTTCCTCAAATATTGACATCTTTACCAAAATTGTCCATTTGAGATGATTTTTTATGTTTGAGAACAAATAGTTTAAATATGTATGGATTCACACTGGGTGACATTTACTATTCTCACAGCTTTTAGTTACTTGCTGCACCTGTTCCTTCCAATGGCATCTTGCTAACCACTAATGATTATGAAGGTTATCTTTCTAGGCATAGATGGTTTGGCACGGCTTCCCTTGAAACTTTTCATTGACAGCACTTGCTTTGGCCTGCCTGAATGGCTACCCAAATTTGTTACCTGATCTTCCAAACTAACAGAAGCTGAGACATGAGGCTGAGGCACTGTTGAAATACCTATGGGGAAGAAAAGGCATTTGTTGCTTTCCACTATCTTTTATGCTGGTTCCAAACCATTCTCAAGAAAGCAAATGGACTAGAAACCCCCTTGTCTAAAGGTTGTGGTGCTCCCATTGCGTGCTGGTTTTCTTATGTTTGTAAGCAACCATTGCCTTTAAATGTATGTAAGGTATGGAAAGTCTTTTTCAATTCCCTCTATAGCTACAGGACTAGCAGTTCCTTAACTGTAAACAGTGGAGATAAGCAACAAGTGCAAGTTGCTGTATAGATATATATGGCTGATATGCTGGAGTGGCAATGTAAAATTTATGCTTCTGAAAAAAGACGGAGTCTTTGCACAGATTAAAGAAGACTAAATAGATGAAAGACATTATGAAGGTATTAGCAATGGAAAAAGTACTTGTTATTATTTTTATTACTAATCCAATTTTGTAGATAATTCTTAACAAGTATGCTGCAGATGTAAATGAGATCATCACAAGAAACCAAAATGCAGGAGTATTTAAGGCTCAGAAAGTGTCAAGCTGGTAAGATTCTACTAAATTCTTACTGTCTCTTGCATGTCATTGTGTATTTAATGTGAAACGTGTTCAAAAGTGTGAAATTGTGACGTATACCAGTGATGCTGACACAGATGTATGTACAAGTGGGTAAGTGATGCAAGACAGGAATTGGAAGTATTAAAAAAAATGCCAAAAAACAATGCTTTTTAACATAGGAAATGCAGTATGATTAATCTTGGTGACGTAAGCTCTCCATTGTATTTTTTTTTAATGTATGCTATGTCTCTTCAAGCTGTGGTTTAATGCATGGTTGAAATTTGGCTGCTTCAGAGTCAACATTACTCATTGTACTGAATATGAGACTTGGGATGAGTGTACCTAAATGTCTGGCAGGTTTCATTTTAAATAGCTCTGAGAATTCAGGGTGGGAACAAATCCCATTTGCCCCTGTGGTGGATGTTGTTGAGTATCAATGGGAGGTGTTTTGGTCACCCTGTCTGTGCAATCAGTATTGTCACTGCAAGGACAGACGGGGGGAGTGTGGGAACCAGGCACAGCCTGCTGAGGCTCTTCTCTCATTGACTATGTCCTAGGGTGCGGGGCACACCCAGAATTTGTGTCATAGTGCCCCAGCTCTGCTGTCTCCAAATTATCTGCCTAGGCATGCTCTGGAGGGTGAGTAGTGTAGAGGTTCAGAGAATTCAGTTTCAGATAACTTCCAGAACTCTTCCTGACCCACTGTATAGTAGTTGATGCCACTGAGGTTAGCTGTTTAACTGTATATTTCATTAAGGCACCTCCAGGTGCAGTATGGACTGGAAGCAGCTGAAAATTTAAAGTGTGTTCATGTCTTGTAGTATTGAAAGTTGTAAAGGGTTTCATATTCATGATATAGGGTTAAGAATTAGAATATGCTTTGAGGTGGCCACCTAAGAGCCAATAGTGCGCTCTTATTTGTGTGTCTGAATGTTCCTCTTTTTGTTTTTTTGGATGATTCTCATTTCAGAAGGGCTCTCAGTCCTTCTCAAAGTGACAAAAGTAAAGCTGAAAAAGGGCTGAGAAAGGCACACTTTTACAGCAGAATAAGCTTATTAACATAGAGGGTTAAACCCATACAATTTTAATGGCTATCATTCACATCATTTATCCCTATGCTTATGCAGCCATTCTGTGTAAAGAAGTTCTTTTAAGTGAGCACTTAGGGTTAGAAAAATTATGCCTTCATTAGGGTGTACATGCATATAACTTAGAGATATATCTCTGCATCCTAATAAGTGCCTGCTAAGTAGACAAAAGTCACACAGGCCCCAGGAATGGTCTTTCAGGTTCCATGCGCTGAACGCTTCTTGTGAGCAGTCTCAGATCTCATCCCTGCTGAGGAGAGGCTGTGTGGTACATCCATCCAGAAGCTTAGATGTTGTAGATTTCCAATTGCCACGTACTTTCTATGAAATTTCAGATTTCATCCCTTGTCAAGACTTCAAACCTGGTCTTTTAGATATCAATCAAAATCACATTTTCTGCCCTGTCCTCATTTGCATTTATCTAATGCTTAAGGTCATTTGTGATCATTTGAGTGTATTTCAGCATATGGAATCAGTGAATAATAGATTTCAGCCTCACGCTGTGAAGAAAGATTGTGTTTTTACAAGACATGATGTTGTTTACTGGGTGTTAATAATCACTAATTAATAAACATATCTAGACATCATAAAATGTTGCATTTTAAGGAGTAAAAATGTCAAGTGTTTAACTTCTTGAGTGCAATAGCATTGGGAGCCTTATTTGCATAAATAAAATAATTAAATTACAACATAAAGTGAAGTACTATAGGATCATTATAATAGACACAGAATTTGATTTTTAGTTGTACATTCTTAAGGCTTCTGCAGATTTGTTGCAACAGTGTGAAGTTTTATAAAATACGTATTCAAATGACTCTCTAATCCTCAAAATAATGATCATCTTGCATTTCTCTGTCATACACATTAATAGTTTCTTTCTCCTGTTAAAATTAAGGTTATGCTCTGCTTAGTTACTTCAGAAGTGCTAATGGATGGATCAGTCCTTCAGATTCAGTAATGACATATGACGAAGGCAATAGCAGAGTTATTTGATCACTTCTCAAGGCCTTGAAGAAACGAAAAGGCTGATGTAAAATCTGAAAAATGCAGCCCTTATTCACTTTTCCTACAACCGAAGTTGTATATATAATGATAACGGGGGGGAACCCACAAGAAAATGTAGAGCTTTATAGAGAAGAATGCAACAGTGGCGTGTTTTACATTGATCTGAGTTTGCAGGTAAATGAATATGGTGACATATTTAAGTGACTTACTGCAGCATTAATCTGGAGAAGGCATGTTCCTCATTTAAACATATTATTTAAACACTGTCCACTGTAGCAACTTTGCACAGTGTCTAGTGTAATCTTACAAGATTCTGTCCATATAAAAGATAATTCAGAATGGATCCTTCTTGCTGCCCCTTCATCTCTTATTGGGATCTTGTACTGTTTTCCTTACCTGTGGAGCAGAAATTATGGGTATGATAATCAATTTGTAACTGTTCCAGACATTTAAGTCTAGACTTGGAAAATGTGCCAGAACATGTATGGGGCAAAAAGGAACAATCCAGTATCAGCCAGGAGAAGTTAGATTAGGACAACCTGCCATACGTTTATTTCTGTAGATTTATACAAAATGCAGTAAGCGAGCACTTATCTAGCTCTCTGCCGACTCTTGATTATTGTTTAAAAGTACTATAATGTAAGCCAAACTGGCAGTTTGTCATATTATGTGTTATAATGTAATAATAGATATTTAGTAAACAGTTTACTTCAGCAGTGGATATACAATTCTATTTATTTTTAGCTTCAATGGGTATGTTCAGAATTTCTTGTTTATGCTTACTGGAAATAGGTACAGTAATGCCATCAAGTTACTAATAATGACTTGCCATACTAATGGGTTTGACACTTTTTTTTCACAGTTCAAAAATTATCCATGAATCACATTGTAGGCCACATAACTTAGCCTATGAGTTATCCTGATAGCAGTCATTTGTACCATCAGTGGTTAGTTTGACATGCTAAGACATTTATCATCGTCTTGAATATATCCAGTAATGATTAAATTAGCAATAGTAATATCAAGGAATCTCTGCTCTTTTTCTTACATTTTAATGTGAAAATCTTCCTGAAACAGAGACTCAGAGAGTAGAATTTGCTGTTATTACGAATGTGATGGAAAATCTTTATCAAATAGGAAGGCTGGCAGTAAAGGTTAACAGAGTTAGGTTAGCAGACTGTGGCTATCTTACCTGCCAGGGAATTTGTCCTTCCATCAGATTCCCTTGTCTGGGAAGACTGAATGTGTTAAGAGTAAAATTTGTATACTTATTGCTAATATGGGACCTATGAGTTTTAGCTGTGGACAAGTTATTGTTTTGCTAAGAGTTGCCTCGGAGAGATTACATTCCACATAAGAGTGTAAACAAGTACATCGAGAGAGAAGTGCTTGTGGTGTGATGGACCTTTTGATTTGATTTGATTAGTAATAATGTATCAGGTATTTTGTTCATTCAGTGGTCAACATTAGAATCCACATGAAGAATGTATAACCACATGCCCAAAAGTGACTACTCCTTCTCCTGAAAGTTTAACAGATAGGTTGTAATCTTATCCAAGTGTTTAGTGTTCCTTAGAAATGCAGTGAATTTGTAAGTTTCTAGAATTAAACCTAAAAAGAAAGTCTTTCTAAAGACTAAATGGCATCAGTGTAGTAGCAGATGTCTCAATGATAAAGCACTGAATTATAGTATCCTCATTCCGTCCTTACATTAATTACCTTCTTCTCTTTAACTGACAACATGTGAATATTTTACCTTACTGCTGTGTTGTTCAAATATGCCAGCTTTCTGATTTCAACTGGTTATGCAACAGGTTACTTCAATGTAGGACAGCCTTAATAAAGACTCTGTTTTTATTTATAAGAATGATCTGAATGGTGCTAAATTCAGGCTTTTTGAAGACATATTTATTAAACTTCTTGTGTCTGTCAGCAGCCCTAAAGGAGTCCCCTTCTTGCAACTACTTTTCCACTCTCCTCATGTAACCCTCTTGCATGACAGCATCTATTAGCGAGGAAGAAGCTGCCAAAAGGAATGTTTCCTGCTCTTTGGTAAGGAAGAAAAGGCTTCTGGTTCCCATTCTCTTAATTTGATCACTTTATGTATGTGTGGGAAGAAGCAATGAACAGTCCGTCTGTTCATGCCCATTGTGAATTTGTAGCACTTTGTAACAGAAAACCAACTCAGGTGGAAACTATTTCCATACCTCTGATCATACTGTATTTTGTTCTGTTATTTAACCATGCCATGACTCTTCTCCAGTGGCTGTCTGCTTTGCTTAAATGTTGTTGCTGAGGGTCTTTGACAGTAGTTTTTGGAATCAGAAGCAGCCTGCATTACTCAGATCACCAGTAGTTTTTGAAATCAGAAGCAGCCTGTGTTACCCAGATCACCCTTATCTGAATACTTGGTGACACCTTTGAGGAGCTCCAGGTTTATAAAGCCGGACTGCCTTTTACAGAAGACACATCAAAAAAGGCTTCTTGTCTAGAGTGAAGTGAATTCTTTGTATTCGTGTAAAGAATTAATTTCACATCTCTGAAATGCTGTGATCCTCTCTGAGTGCTCACTCTGTGTCCTTATTATCTTGACAGGAATATTTAGAACAAAAAAAAGAGTACACTCATTTTTGGCCTCTCTGATTTTATTATTATATTAAATTTTCCATTTTTCTGATCCTTTCTTTGGGTGCAACTTCAACTTTTGAAGGAATGACATCTGGTTTCAAATAATCTTTTATTACCGTTTGGTCATACCAGCTGACTTTCACGAACTTCCAAGCCTCTCTTATTTGTGTATTTCACCCAGTTGTGTTGACTTAATAGAGTTACAATTTATTTTAAATTGCACTGTAGCTTCATCTGCCTTCTTTGTGTGACCACATAAGAATATATTAAAAAAAAATGAAAAGATAGCAAGCTTTGTAGGGGACTTTCTGGGTGTTTGGGAGAATAGAGAGAAAAGCTAGGTGCTAGCTGAAAGTATAGTGTTGCATTATTTTAGGTACATCTTGGTCAAATCCTTGGCTATTTTATTATGGTCTCTTCTTAGCTTAAAAAAAACATGCTTTTGGTAAAACTATTCTTCTTGTACTATCTTGGACTGGACAGAAAGACTAGGTGGAGACCACTGATACGAGAAAGCTTTCATCTTTCTCACTAGGGCTTTGAAGGATAATGTCCATGAGGTGTTAGAGTTGAGGTTTATTTATTTTATCCCTATGCTTTTTTGGAAGTTCATCTTTTTAGCTAACTTTTACATAGTGTTCTGGTTCATGTTGTTACCATTGAATCTTTGTCTACCCTTCATTGTCTACTTTGGCTCTACCTAAATAGGCAGTCATTGAGTACATTTTGCACACCTTCTTATTCACAGGCACTCTTGGCTAATCTTTGCCACAGACATAGGAAAGTTGGAACAAACTTTGAATTTTGACAAAATGATGCTTGTAGTGTTACCTTTGTTTAATTCATTAATATTCAATTAATCTTCAGTTTTTCAAACGTTAACCAAGGGTACTGAAAATGAGTGAGGTTCACAAAAGAGGCTTAAGAATGAATCCAGGTCTGGAAATGAGAGAGTTAAATAGCTCTGTTTACTTAACTTGTCAAAGAAATGACTTGATTGTTAAGAAATGAATTGATTTTGATCTGAAAGTCTCATGGGGGAAAAAAATCCCTTAATAGAAGATCACTCTTTAATCTAGCTTACAAGTACCTAACAAGATGTAGAAATTGAAGCTAGACAAATTCAGTCTAGAAAAAAATGAGATTTGACAGAATGATAATACAGTAGAACATCTTTCCATGGGAAGTGATAGTTTCTTAAGCAGTGAATGTGTTTAAATCAAGTTCAATATCTTTCTGAAATGTGTATTAATTTCCTGAGATAGTTGGGCTTGATACAGAAATTTGAAATCTTGGGTATTTATTGTGGTCCCTTCTGCCCTCAGAATTTAAGGACTTGCGAATTACATCTTTTCTGCTCTTTCTCATTTTCCTGCAATTCAGTCCTTCTTGACCTGCCTGGTTTGCTTCGCATTCTTTGTTTTCTCTTCTTGTTCCCTTGATTATCCTCCCCATATTCATTGATAGACTGTTTTCCACAGAGCAAGAAACTTGCCTTCTTTTCCTTCATGAAACAAACTTTTACAAAGCTTTCATTCACTGATCCTACCAGTAAGATTGTGCCACATGTGCTTACACTGTCTTTGTGCATTTTGAAATTATGTCCTTTTTTTTGTTTTTACCATATCAGTCTGAATTAGAATGTGAGAACTATCCATTTTGTGTGTAATGAGCTACATGGACCTCGCTACAAACAGTAGTCAGTCTCGTAAATAAAAACTGAATTAGAATGGATTGATGTAGAGGAGGGATGTGAAAAGGCAAATTTACAAACACTAGCGGTATTTTTTTGTTAATAACTTTTTTATACAAGCTGTTCTCACTGAATGCGCTGAATGTTGGGCTGTGATGTGTCTACAAAATGCAAAACTTTATTCTGCAGCAGTTGTATTTATGTGCAGTGTATTTATTATGTCCCAAAAATTTAGCAGCTTTTGGTATGCAGCAAATGTGTAAGTGTTAGAACTTTTAGAAGTGTTAGAATTTTTGAAGACAAAACTGTAATGTTCCCATCTGAATTTTAGCAAAATACGTTGTACAGAATAAGAGAGAGAAAATATGTTCTCAGAATAAGGAATAAAGGAAGCATGTAACTCTATCAGAAGCTTTTAGAAAGGAAATTTTAGGCAGGAAAACCTAGGTAGAATCATAGAATCATAAAATATCTCAAGTTAGAAGGAACCAATAGTTGGTTTTGCTGGGTTTTTTTTTCTTTTGCATTACCACATTAATGTGATGAGGTTTCATCATGAATTCTTGTACCAAGCATTGTAGAAGCACAGAAGGCAGTTTCTGTTAAGAGTCTATAGTCTGCGACTAGAGATAGATATGGTCAGGAAGGACAACGAGGATAACTGTAGTTGGCATGAGAGACAGTTGGAGATACAAGAGCAGCCTAGCCATTTTTTAGTTTTTGTAGATGCTATTTTAATGTAGTTTCAAGGATAATGAAGGAGGTTTGTGAACGTTCATGGATAACATGGTGGAAGAAAATTTTAAAGCTGCTTACTTGATAAGTGGAAGATGTAGGTAGGCTGATTAAAGAATGGACTTGTCCTTTCAATACTGAACAAGAGAATAAAAATATGGAAGTAAACTCTTGTGAAGCATTTGGAAAAGAAGACTTACAACTTACCTGGAGGAGTACAAAGAGGTGACAAGACCAGGGTTGTACAGCAGCTTACTGAGAAAATATTAATAAGGCAAGACTGCATTTTCTTGAGTCTAAGTCTCTTTTCTAAGAGCAGAGAGAATAATATTGTGATGTTAAGATATAAGTGATGATGACATAGTCAAGAGTTTAAATTGAGTGGCTAGATAAGAAACTTCTTAGAGATGCTAATAAGCAAATCTGAACAGAGCTGAGATATGCAAATATAGAGGAAGGTCTGAGCTGAGTCTAGATTACAGACTAGAATTAATGGTTATGTCCAAAGGGATCAAGAAAAGGCTGTAACAAGGATGCCTTGTACGTTAGAGGTGATGAGCTTCTCACTCATTGAGGCTGTGAAAATAGACAGTTGTGAGTGGGTACACAGTGTGAAGTACAAAAATGGGTAGCTGGGTTTAGCTTTTATGGATGACATAGCCCAGAAGTAAAATACAGAGGGAGAGGTTGAGGTGGAACATTGTGAAATTAGCAGAAATGTGGGAAATGTCTGAAGATAATCTTTAGAAGAGTACATTGAAAAAAGAAAAACCAGTAAGAGACAATTTAAAAACCCAGACAGAAAATAGTGGAATTAAAAGTTCTAATGAATAACAAGATTTTACTTTGCTGAAGAGAGAAGGATCCAGAAAAATGAGTATAAAGTGCAGATTTTGAGCAGCAGAGTTTAACAAAGGTAAATGAGGTGGAAGTTGCCAAAATCTGCAAGAAGATTGTTAGAAGGAAATGTCCATCAGCAATTGTAAATATCACATTCAAACTGCTTAGAAGTCTGAGAGGAAAGGGAGAATGTTTGATGCTGCATACCTTGTGGTTGAAAACTTAACCTTGGTTAAGGTAAGCACTATAGGGAATGAGATAATGGATAAGAATGCAAAGCAAAGTGAAGCAGTAAAGGTAAAAAAAGCAGAGGCGAAAAAAGGGGGAGAAATAAGTGCAATTTAATGAGAATATAATGAGAAAGATGGGGAAATTATAGTAGGCAAATGTGCAAGAATCTTCAGAGGAGCTGTAATGATAGGTGTACATATTGCCTCTTTCGCTAGATTAAAATCCATCTTCTTGATCTTTATACAAAACTAAGGAATCTCAAACAAAGATCAAGGTGTGGAGAAACATCCTGGTGATGCCTTTTGTTAATGTGTTAATGAACTTGCTTGGTTAATGTCATAGAAAAAGTCATATAAACCCCCAGACAAAATCTTCTACCTGAACTTGTATGCTTACCAATGATAATGCTTTTCAAAGAATGAAGTCTAAATTAAAATATGAAAAGGAGAGGTGGGTAGATGGGGGTTCTTGGTAGCTGTTCATCTGCTAAGTGGGACAATTTTTTTTTCATCTTTATTGAAACTATTAATACATTTTGAAGCAAGTAAAGCTTTTGTGTCTTTTGTCCTTTCTTCTGATTTTGATTTTGTGCCTTTATCTGCACAACTACTTTTCCACTAACTTGAGAGCTACTCTAGCCCATGCCATTCATCACAGGAACATCTCAGAGGGACTTGGAAATGTTTCAAGTTTTAACAATCAGTCTTAACCTGTTTTTTTCTCATATAAGTTACCTGCCTAGGCGCACTAGGAAGACAAACACTGAATAACAGAAGTTGAATAATAATAGTAATGAGGAATGTTGCATGAGAAACAAAAACCTGGTAAAATCAGGTCTTTTGTTGTAGATTGCTGAGATATTTTACCAGCGTAAGAAAGAGTGTTGACATTTGTCAGGCTATCCTCCATAAATTAGAATGTGCAGGGGAAGTGCAGCCTTGGCTACCATAACTATCCCTGCAACATTTGCTATTTTGTTATGCTTTTATTTTCCTTTTGAAATATGAGGGGCTACTTGGGGGTATATTGGTAGTACTTAAAGTCTTTGTTTTCTTAGTTGATCTTTTAGTTCAGTTACTAGTATAATACTTTTTATCTTGACCTAATCACATTTTCTGGCTTGCTTCTCAATTTCAAATATAAACTGGGGAGGACGAGAGGGAGGAAATTGATTGGTGGGTTTGGTGGTTTGACTTTTTTTTAATGAATTTGTTGCTTTATAATAGTGTCAGGTGCAGCCTAGGAAACTGAAGTGTCAGTACTTACTTTCTCAGACTATTTTGATAGTGTGCTTTATCCCTGACCTGAAAAAGGCACCTCTGCAGGTGAGAGGATAGTTCATTTTCCATAGCTCATTCAGTCCTTGTCCTTTTTCCTAGGAGTACCATCAGGATTGCTAATTATAGTAATAGGCTTGTGACGTGGGTACTTTTCTTCTGAAAACTGGTCAAAGACATTTGATACAGGCCATAAAGCAGCCATTAGCAGGTGCCAAGTTTCAGCCACCATCAGTTTGACCTAAGTTGTAGCTGAACAGTGCAGTAGTGGTTTTCCTTCACATCCTATTTATTTTTTCAGTGTTCTTCTTGTAGCCAAGAAAAGGTCCCAGTCTGTTTTATATTTCCAGTGGGTTCAGACCCTTTTCTGCTGAAACTGAGTTACGTATTTTCTATTGCAAGATACCAAACCTGCATGAGCTAAGTAAGCCAGCACAAAATAACACCAAGAGTGGGCTTTACATGGACATAGTTATGTCTGGTTTGTGTTTGGTTTTGGCTTGTTTTTTTTTTACAAAAAAACCATTGATGGTGTGGGTTGGACAGAGATACAGAATCAAACACATCTTTGAAATCTGCAAATTTATGTCAGCTGTTAGCACTGTAGCATCTTCAAAAGAAAGGTTTAAAAGTATTCCAGCTTTAAAACTTAGCTTGCTGGAAGAAAAGTGGCTTTTGAAAAAAGTAGATTATATCCACTGATTTAGCATCACTAGAAAGGGAATAAGAGGAAAATATTAACAAGGCTTGCGTTTTTTTCATGTTGGCACTCAACGTGATACTTAGTCATTTAAAGACTTTGTGGAATGGTATTTTTACACTTACATCTATTTTTTTTAAGGAAACTTCATAAAGACTGAGGTTTTCAGACTTCTGTTGCTAACACTTTTCTGGGTTTCCTAGCAGTGCTTTTCTTTAAATGGAAATGCAATCAGCCTTTACTTCATGGTGCCTTCGATATTGCTTTCAGGCCTGACCACTAAAGTCCAAGAGTCACGTCCTCAATAATCCCTGAAAAAAATACTGTTTCTCACCTCTTTATTACATACAGATATATGCATTTAGATAAGCGTATAGACATCTTTACCTTTCTCAGAGTTGTTTTGTAATATCAGTGGATTTTTCTGTATTTCACACTTAGGAATTGTGTTTGGATTACAAGAATTTGTATGGGTAGTTGATGGTATTTATATACATACTGACTCTGATTCACTACTTTCATTAGCGCTAGAATTCAAAATAGCTGATTCTGACATCAGTGTTAATGATGTAATAATGCTGACTCTAAGCAGATCGTTTCTTATTCCCTGGTATGCAGGGCATGCCTGCTTTACCCATGCAGGTGCAGATGTTTGATTGCACTTCATGCAAACTTGTGGAAGCATTAAATGGATAATTGTGTAGATATGGTAGCCCCGAGTGAGCCAACAAAACAGTTTTGGAGGTTGCAGCCAGTATTGAGTTTCACGTATCCTGGCTGCACTTCTCTTACTAGTCGTGCTTGCACTTGGCTAAAGATAGCATGGATAAATATATACAGCTTGCAGTTACATCTCTCCCACCAGTGTGCATACATCCTGAGTGAGATCAGAGTCCTGTTGGTATTTATTTTATAGAAATTATCTTTAGTTTACATGGTTACTTCAACAGAGGGATAAAGATTTTCCTGTACCTTTTGAAAATATATGACTAAATTGATTTTGAAGATCTTGTGTGTAAATTTATTATTGGCCTTGCATAATTACCACGTCTTCAGGGATGCAACTGTACTGAAGCTAGAGACCAAGAGTAGCCCTGGTGCTAGATCAGGAAAATGGAGGAAGGCTGGCTTATGGGCCCCTTAGCTCACTTCTTCCAACAGCACACATGCCAGTCACATCGCAGCACTGCTCATGCCCCTGGCAACTCGTCAATTCCATATTTTGCTCAGCATTATGGTTTTTGAGCTTTTACCTACCCACGCAAACTTCTTTGTGCCTACAGTAGGTGTGCACAGAAAACACTGGGTTTTGGATGCCTAGCAGGAATCTGACGGTAACATGAGAGAGGTGGGGGTTTTCTCAATGAGGAGGCACCTGTGCTGCCTTCCAAACTGTGTGTGTGAAGTATAGTAAATATATGGGTTAAAAAAATCGTAATTCAAATCCCTATAGCGGTACTGATCAGATCTCTGTTTCTGTAGCAATGAGAACCAAAGGTGGCCATTTAAGGCTCACAGTTCATCTACCAATTTCCAGTTCTGCTTCAGGATTCTTAAAGTATTAGAGTGCGTGCTTTAAACCCACAAAACTTACCTTTACCTAATTTTCACCATTCTAACCTAAGTTTCCACGGAAACAGGGTTGAAAAAGCTGCTGGTAGCCAGCAGGCAGTCAGCAGCCGAGAGTGAGAACTCTCCTTTGTCACTTTCCACTACTGGATGCCTGCTGCGTGCCAGTATGCAAAGCTACCTAGGCTTCTAAAATCTGGATTACTTTCAATTTGAGGGGGAAAAATTAAATTAATCTACTCTTTTCTCTCTTTGGATTGTGTCAGTACATTCCAGGAGGGCAAATGGGCTAATGAGTTCTGATCTGTTCAGTAATACTGAGCCCCACATAATCAAAGCTTTCCCAACTTAACTGGGCCTCTCCGTTCATAATTTCCATGTTTTAAGAGCATTCTCTCTCAAATTTCATGCCTGTGCACATGTAAACACATATTGTGGTACAGTAACTATGTCTATCTGTGTGTTTAAGCCTTTTTTGCATATAGTCTCTGTATAAAATTTCCTGTTTTCCTGCATACTTAGGGAACATTTCTGAATGAACACGTTATAACTGGTCCTCAGTTAAATATTAGGAGTAGGATGTGAATGGAGATGGCTTTTAACCAGAAGTAGATTATAGCTGCAGGAAGACTAAAGGGTCTGTTTGGTCAAGACTCATACAAAACTGAGATAAGCATGCACAACCTGACAAGATCAGATTAGACCCTTCCCCCACAAGTACTTTTCCCATAAATATTTATCTACTTTCTATTATAAATAACTAGGAAATGAAAAAGAAGGATAGATTCTTTTCTTTCTTTTTTTTTTTTTAATATCCTAAAAATAGAAATACAGCTTTAAATCTTCGTATAATAATTATATTTTAAGTATGTGCAAGTTCCAGTACTAGTTACTGGTTTTTAAATGATAGCAAAGTGCTGAAATTCTTCATGGCAGCTATGTAAAGCAGCAGCATTTATAAACAAAGAACTTTGTACATATGTGCATTTTTGCCTACTCTTGGGTACCTAAGAATTAAATAACTTACCACCTATGAAAGAATAGGTGTTGACAGAGTCAGCACTGCTGTATTTTTAAGCTTGCTTGAGGCAACATAGCTGGCATTGAAGTTAAGCTTGGCATTTTTTCACCCTCTCCCCCCTCCCTGCAGCCCAAGTGAATGCTCACTTCATCAATGAGAAGCACAACTGATTTGCCTGCCAGATGCAACAGAGATCCATGAATTCACATCTATTCTGTAAATTTGTGTTTCATTCAGATTGTCAAGACTTTGACTTCACTCTCTCGTGTTAAGGGGTAAAAATCTGAAGCCATACATGTGTCACTAATTCAGAACTGTCTGTTGGTGATTCACTCATCAGACACTGTGGATTGCCTTTCTGCTATAATAAAAAATAGCTCTTTAGCTTTAAAATTTAAAACCTTAAAAATGTACAGAATAGTATTTTTGCATTCATCTTTGAAAGTAACGAGCATGTACTTTTTGAAACACTTGTGTCACATAAGAATAATATTAATACGTTAAAAATCTCAAGATGAAAAATGTAAGTCCTTTTTTCTTTCCCTTTTTTTTTAATCTTTTTTTTCCTCTAGCATTTTACGATGGGATAATGAGACAGATGTCTCTCAACTGGAAGGACATTTTGACATTGTTATGTGTGCTGACTGGTAAGTACATAAAAATCATAAAACTCGTGTTAGAAAAATAGCTTTGCTGGAGTAATTGTACTGTGCTGCTTGCTGATGGCTAAGCAAAGTCAACAAATGAAGCACAAAGCCACCTTAACCTCAACAAATTAATATTCATCTCCATGTGACAGTTATAAGGTAGTCTTCTATCACACAGTAACTTCTACCACATTATTTCCCAAAGATTGATTTTGAGAAGCATTTCCATTTTCTGGAATTGCCTCTGTTTCATGCTTGACGTATCAGTAAATGGACGACTTAGGCAAATTGCAAATAATTATGGCTCAGTGAGGAACAGTCTGGAGAAAAGGGAGTTTATCAACACAAACAGCTCAATTAGCTTACTTCTTAGGAAAGATCTGACTATTGATATAAGGGAATATGTTTTTTGCTCCCTGGAAAATCTTTCCGAGGGAAAAAAAGATTTTCATTACCCTTTTTTCCCCTATCATATTCTATTTCTTAAATAAATTTGACAGCAATATTTGTAGGCATAGGCTTTGTACTATTTGCACAGGCACATGGTAATTGTAAGAGAATTCTTAATAAAAGAATAAGAGTACAGCACTTAATTTATGAAAAGGCAGATAGATCCATCTTACAATATGCTATATTGTTTAATAATTTATGCACATGGATTCGGTTATTGACACAGCCCTTTTCTGATACTGGATTTGCAGAATTGTGTGCTGTATTTGCTGCATGCCAACTTTAAAAAGGGTACATTATCAGTCATTTGTGTTATAGAAATGGAGACAGTGTAAAAAGAGATGTGCAAATTTTATTTAGAAGAGTCGATATTTTTAAATGAATCTGTCTCTCCTCCATGGACATTTGCTCCTGACCCGTTAAATATCTAAACCAGTAAAAGCTGTTTATGTTTTGTTGCACGTAACTGTTGTGAGAAACCGAACTCTGACAAAAACAGAGACTTCCTCGTACAGTTCAGTTCAGCAGATTTCTGTACCTTACTAAGAAATAGTTAAAGGAAAAAGGCAAAGGAAACACGAAGCTGTATATTGTCTTTTAAAACAATGTGCTTTTTAAGTGGCTTCTGATAAAATATTCCTCTAAAGCTTTTTTTTTTCCTTTGATATTTTGCTATTTAAGTGAACAATTCAGATTTCAGGAAAGTTACTGGTTTGGAATAGCACAGGAGAAGGTGTGTTTAGTCATCTTTTTTTTTCCTTTTTCTAATACCTGTTTGTTGACAGAATGCAACAGTGCTTCGTTTCTCTTAGCATTTGATTTCAGAAAAGTTCTTTGTTTCCAAAAAGGGCAGAGAAGGGTTTCTAACTAATCGCTGATAATGTGCCTCAGAGATGCATCATCTGATTAAAATAAGGAGCTAAACAACACCATATGATTTCAGCAAGTAATTTAGTAAATGCCTTCCTCACCAAATATTAGAATGGATACTCCAGGTTTCATTGCACAGATGAAGTTAATGCTGGACAGGATTAGATCAGATTAAGTATGAAAGTCAGATCAGAGTGCTGGCGGACATGAGCAGGAGGGCAGCAGTCTTCTCGGAGGCTTAGACAAGGCTCACATATGGATGTTCTCCAGATTATGTGGGTGAAGCAAGGTCTTGCCAAGAGATTTAGAGTTAAATTTGTTCTTCACACAAATATCAAAACAACCTGGCTGTGCCATCTCTTGTATTCTTGATACTCACACCATGTCATCCTATTTGCGCTGGGAGTGCAGCAGAGTGGAGCAAGACTTAAGTTGGGTTTTTTTCAGTAATATTCCTGCCTAATACTCCTCTCAGTCTGTTTGGGAATAGTGTAGTTTCTTTGGGAAACAAAGAATCAAACATGACAGGTAAAATGCATAATGCATTTTCAATCCCTGTATTTTGTACATTTATTTTGAAGCACTTAAGATGCAGGTAAGTGTATAAATATTTATAGATCTCTAAAAAATAAATAGAAATGTGCAGGTTAGTTTAAAGTGCATCACAAATTGTCCCTATTTTCTTACCACAAGTGCCCATATATATAGTTTAATAAGCATGAAAATCCCTTCATTGTTTGTTTCTTTTAGAAATCATTCTTTTAATTATGGACACTGGGGTTTCTGGTACATGAAAGGGCTTGGGTGAGGGGGGAGGAAGTGTTCCATGCTTTATCAAACTTGAATCTTCTTTGCATTTTCAAGTATTTCTCTTCTGAGATATAGAATTGGTTTGAGAACTGCTGGCAGGATTTTTACTTTCTGAAATTTTTGGGCTGCTATTGAAAAGGGGAAAAAAAAAAATCTCTCTTTTCTTATAGCTCCTCAGCTGAAACCTGAAGTATGCAGTGATAAAGACAGATAGAATAGATTGCATTTAATTTAACACCATCATATAGCTCATTGTCAGTCAATAAAATCTGAGATTAGAACAGAGAACTAGAAAGCAAAAAAATCTGAGTCCAAATATTAGGTACATGGATAAATTTTTATTGAAGTATTTCCAGCAAGGGTGATATTGTCTCATTCTCTGAATAGCTAACCAGTGGTACTGCTTGATCCCATTTACATGAAAACAAGCTCTATTCATAAACATATTCCAAATCCACATGGAGGTTCAAGTAAAAATGTACATGATTACAACTAGCAGCGATATGTTAATATTCATATATTTACAGTCAGATTTTCGTAAAGCTTGTGTGCAGGAGTGGAAAATAAGTTATTTCCCAGAACAGACAGTCTATTAGTTAACAGCTAAATTTAGTAGCTCAACTAGATTATAAAATAAATAAGAGGCAAACTGTGAAAACTAGTCATTATTTAACCATTCAGGATTTTGACAATAAAAATAGTTTCACGGTTCAGCAGTTCCGAAATAACTTGTAAAATGTCAACAATGAGATAAAAATAAGGGGAAAAAAAAGTCTCGGTGAGGCTACACCTGGAAAAAGGATACGCTGGGAAAAAACCTCACTGAAAGAATGGAACTTTAAAGTAGATCCACCAACCTCATATTTTTGAGGGGCAATTTTAAGGCCAGGTGAGGGCTGCTAGGATTTTTGACTTTCATTTGCCCTACACTTGTGGATATAAAGTCATGCAGGTGCTGGAATTGTGAGAGTATGAATAGAGGAGGAGAAATAACATGTGCCTGTTATGGACATGCCACAAACAAGACTCTTCCAAAGCTCTTGAGAACCTCAGATTTCTGATTATTTAAAAGGAAGCGTATATCCTTTTCTTTATTACAAAAAGTGTTGCTGAATTTTTTAATCCAAGGAGCTTGAAGGCCAGTAGGGCTGAGCCAACAGAAAAACCTTTGTCTTTCACACTCTTGCGAAATACATTTTCGCAAATGATTTTAATGTAGAGACAGTATAAGGTCTAGATCCCCATATAATTTTGGAAATGCATACTATCCTGGTTTACTTAGACTGATTGTATTCTTAAAGTTGGGCACACTCATAAGTATTTGCACAACAGAGACAAGGAGGGACTGTCCCACATTACTTTCCCTGCTAAGATTTTTGCTGAAGTCATGGGGAATCGTGGATTCAATGTAGAACTGAACTGAAAGTGTTCTTTAACTAGCTTAAAATATGTCAATTTCATCTTGGTTAGTGCATTTCTTTTAATATAAGGAAATTTTTTTGCAGCAATGCAGTCAGATCTCTGTCCTTCTTCAGTTTAAATTTATTACTCATGTTAAGCCTGATTTCTTGCCCACACTTTCAAGTACATTGGAATCTAACGACATGGAAGCAAGGTTTTTTTCTCTTTATGTCAGCTGTGTAGTTGAAGGCGAGCAAGAAGATAAATGGCTCCATTCAGTAGGCACTATATATAAATGTAGTCATGTCTGAAGTACACCTGTAAACTAAGCTCTTTTACCATTTGCAAAATATGCAAGAAGAAAAATAAGTTTGCATCATAGCCTATAAAATCTATGCCCCCTTACTGCGAGGGACGAGATGAAAGGGTCTCAGCATGAAGCAAACTGAGAGTCTACTTGGTTTGGGTTTTTTTAATTTGTTTGCTTGTGGCTTACTCTTACTTCTGTATAGTTTTGATATAAACTTTCATTTTGGTTTTAATAGTAATCGAAAATTACTGCCTGCCTGCTCATTCATATTTCGCAGGTTAAGAGCGCTGCCTAAACAGTCTGAATCCTCAGCTATGTTCTTGCCTCCCTACTGCTGTGATCCACATTTCCTTCTGACCCAAGAAAACCTCGCTGTTCCTCTCCTGAGCTACTGCTTTCACAATGTCCTTACTACATAAACATGAGACATTACCACTAAAGTAATGGCGAGCTAAGCTAAATTTGAGCTGAGGTGCGAGAACTGAGTGTAAATGATTTAGAACACTACATTATTTAATTTCACTAAGCTGGTGTGAGCTTTAAAGGGCTCTCTCGGGTACATTTTCAGTATGCTGTGGTAGCATTTAGTCATACAAATTCTATTGCTAAGAGAAATTGTGTGACTAAATCTGCTTGCATGGTCCAAATCCTGTGCTGGTCCTGTCTGTGGCACAGATTATCTAACAACTTCTTAAAGATTTTCCTCATCCAAGGCATCCTTTGACTCAGAGGGAGGATGGAGATATTCCCTGGAGTCACTGTATTGCATTAACATTGCTTCCAGCCTTCTCTGCTCCCTCTGGTCACAGTATGTGGCTCACAGACCAACAGACTGAAAATCACAGTATTGGAGACTATTTTAATTGAAGTAGATCCTGTTCCCAGGGAGAGGCTTTTCGGACGGCAGGGACAATTTAGGAGCAGATCCAGGGCAACCATCCCAGGTTATCTGGATTTCCTAAGCTGAAAGGGCTAAGAGTTAACCTCCCATACCATCAAAATTTCAATTGGGGTTGGACAGAAAAGGTATTATTGAAGTTGTCTAATGTAGCAGGTCATGTAACCATTTGAACTTCTCAGACACTCAGTTTCTGTTGAACAAAGGCCTGTAGTTCCCTCATTGTAAAGGAACAAGATTGGTGGCAGCAGTTGTGCTCCTATCTCATTGTGAAAAGAGAGAATGGTATGCAGCTCCATTAAAAAGGAATTTAGCTCTGGTAAGCTGCCCCAAAATCATGTTTTCACTGCACTTCTTTCAAAAATAAAAAATGTCATAGATGCATTTTTCATTTTCAGGGTACTTCTGTCTACACAGGATCTCAGCCACTCCTAAGTGTGTGCATGCTTGCGATGTTGTATGTTGAAAATTAATCATTTCTAGTGATTCTTCTGGGAGACAACTCATGCACTGTATTCCGCCTCTTCTGCAGGTGGCTAAGTTCATGGTGAAGTGGTGTCTTATGCTATCTATCTGAATAGGGATCTACCTGAGGTGAATGTCATTAAAACTCCCAGGAGGTATTAGACCTATCACTTGCTGTTCCAATGAATGAAATTCAGACAAACAATTTTTCAGTAAGGTTCTTCCAGTAAGATTAATCAGGGCAGAGGGGCAGCCCTCATACCAATTGCTAAAGTTTACATTTCCCTATGGGCAGGCTATCAGAGAAATTGTTAGCTAGTACTTCAGTATCTTGAGAAGAAATTCAAAAGGTGTTACTTTTATATGGAATGTTGTTTAAGAAAAGTATAGATACCCAGTCTACTGCATTTTCTCAATAATATGAGGTTCTGCCAGATTTTACTGATGAAATTTAGTTACTGCCAAGTCTTCTGATAGGCTCTTACATAGCTGCTTGACACTATTGTGTGTAATATTGTAGTAATGTACTTGGTAGCTCTGGAGTGTCCATACCTAAATGTCCCCACATTCTGTTCTCAGTAACTGGCACGTGATTGGCAGACCACTTTTCTCTTTGCTGTTTTCATATCTTCTTTGTATTCTTTAAGAAATTTCAAACCTGGGAAAAAAATTACCCACATCTCTTCAGAAGGAGGTATTTAAGAATAAAGGAAAAGGAAGTATCATGAAGAATGGACAAAATGCCGTGCAGTGTGGGTCTCAAGCTTGGCACAGGCTGGGAAGCAGTTTTATTGCAGAGGAAGAATGAAAAATAATGAAGAAAAAAATCACATTTTTTGTGGCTTGCTTGACAGAGTTTCTCATCTGAATTGCCAATATAAATGCAGCTCATGGTAGTAAGGACTGAAAGGCATCAGTTGCTATCCGATGGTTGTTCACTAACCATTGTAAATGCACTCTCATCCACAGTAACTACATATCCACAAATATCTAGTCAAGAGTGATTGGCACCCTGGTTGCCACTATTAGTATATACATTAAGGTACTGAGGGGCATGAAGAATGAATTATCCCCTCAAATCATGAGGTAATCACACCAAAATAGGGCTGAGCATGTTGGCAACATCACATGGGAAAATTGACTCTGCTGCTATCCTTGTGAGACCCATGCTGGAGATGAAGGATTTCACTTTTGAGAGAGGACAACAGTATCTGAGAGAGAGAGGAGGTACGGCCTTGTAAATCTTTATAGTGATGAAGACAGACTTATAAAAAGAACAAATATGCATAATAGTTAGCAATTAATGCCACAACTGTGAAGTTAAAAGGAAAAAAATGCTCTTAATAGTAACACCTGAAATGCAATAGAAAACACTTAAAAAGCCTCCACACCCCCACCTTGTATTAAAAAAAAAACCCATGTAACTTTGTCTATTGATCCTGATTTCTGCTCTGGTAGTATTTTTCATAGCTATCATATATGATCTGGGAATTTCAGCTAGAAATATCTCTTCATGATGATGTTTTAGCTTTGGTTTAGATTATATTTGGTTTCTTGTATTTCATAATATTTAGAAGTACCTGAACTGGGCAGAAATGTAGATCACAGTTTCTCTTTTACAGCATTGTGTAAACATATGTAATTAGCCTTGTACTTATCTGCATTAGTATCATTAGTATTGAAAACCCATTTTAATCTGGATTCTCTTCTCTTCTCAATGTCAGTCTCTTTCTGGACCAGTACAGAGCTAGCCTTGTTGATGCAATAAAGAGATTACTCCAGCCCAGTGTAAGTATGTTTCTATTTTCTCCTGAACACTGGCTTCAGAATAATTAGTCTGTGCACAATGATTGAGAGAGTAATGGAATGGCAGGATTAATGTCATGTAATACTTTAATACTTATTATGTCCAACTTCAATTGAGTCTTCTAATCTATCAGATTCTTTCCTAATCATAAACTAGGAAACTTCTTATACTTGGCCTTCTGATAAGGAACGCAGTGGGTAGTAAAATAAATGAAACCGCTTCAAAGATAGCGTCAGATTATTTTTATCAAAGCGTTTCTCAAGTATTTTCCTTTGATAATAATGTCTTCGTATTAAAGTAAAAGTACGATATTGAAAGTTTTTATGTTGGCTTCTGTCATTTTTAATCCCTTCAATTGTAACCTTTGTCATTGTGTATTTATTTATTATGAAAGACTATTTTTTCTTTTCATTTCTGTTTATATAAAATGAGCAAAACCCTTATGCATAGATTGGAGACTAAAACCTTTTTCCATTAAGCCCTGTGTTTACATTTTTTTATGACTTGCAATATAAGAAAATTAAGCTTTTCATAAAATGCTTACATGTTCTACAAGAATGTCATTAAAGAAATATTTTACTGATTTCAATCTATTAAGCTGTTAAATCGAGACCTACAGGGAAAAAAAAATGCTGTCATATGCATATGCTTATACCCAACAAATAATGTTGAATCCGAAAAAAAAAATAATTAAAAAGAAGATTTCAAAATGAAAGTAAGAGAAAACATATGAAGTAATTGCTATAGGTGGGAATTTGGAACGGAATTTTACCTTTAATGCTTAACATAGAAATCTTCCATGAAGATAAACTTTCAATTTCAGAACAAAAGTATTTCATGTTGGCAATGCATTCTCCAAACTTTATTTTAAAATTGTGTTGTAATTCTGTACAAGAGATTTTCTCTGTAAAAGGAACAGAAGACCCAAACGTGCAAAGGCTTAAGAAACTGAGTCATTTTAGCCATGTGAGTAATCCCATTCTTTGCTAAGAGTGATCAGGTTTCTATTCTTGGTTCTATTACAGACTTTCCTGAGTGACCTAAGGCAAGTTACTTAAGACTGAATTATTTTAATGAGTGGTGGGGCAAGGCTGCCAGGAAGACAGGAGAAATGCAGCCACACTAAGGAAAAGGTTACCCACATATTTCTTTTATTGGCAACAATGGGATGTTAAGCAGCTGCTGCCCAGGGTGATGCTTTCGGACTTTCATAATATATCGTCAGTTGTCAGGGTGCAGTAATTTTGGGGATGAAAGATAATTAAAGCTGATTCCAGTTAAAAAAAAATTGTAAAAAGTACTTTTTTTGTTCAGCCCAGATCAATGTCCGTACCTGGTTCTTCAGCTAGCCCCATACGCCACTGTACTGGCTCCACTTGCCAGTCCTGGGGTGACAGTTGAACTTGATGATCTTGAAGGTCTTTTTCAGCCTAGGTGGTGTTAAGATTCTATGAAAGGACACTGGGGGATAAGAGTGGGAGTGTCAGGAGAAAAGTGTATGAAAGATGCTTTGGTAACTGACCTGGCTTAGAGCCCCTAGAGGGAAAGAATAGGTTTTGATTGCTTTGTGTCCTGCTTATACCTAATCATGGTTTGGTGGTCTGTATTGCCAAAACTGTGAGTACACACATACGTTTGTATATGCACACACACACGCATTTTTTACCTGGGCTGATAAGCCCAACCAGAGAATTTGGTTTAAAAAACAATGACAATAAGGCAGCCCGAATCTTCAGTAGTATTCGTAGCTCAAGTTCCCATCTATAGAAAATTTAGGAATTGCTAACCTGATTTTAAATGAAAACTGACCTGACTTGGCTGCTTTTTAACTCGGATTCAAAACAAGCCTTTGTTTTTCAGAGCAGATGAACTACAGTCCTTTCTGAATGTAGATGGAGTAGGGGAAGATGGCTTTTTTGTCACCTGCCCTCCTAGTGTGGGTTGCTTCTGATTATTGTGATTGATAGCATAGCCCGTACTTACTTGCTATGCATTTTAGGCTACGATTCCTATTTCTTTTCAGCAGTGCTAGCTTTAGAAATTTGTTGTTGCTTGACGGTTGCAAAGTTTTGGACCAATGTCCAAACTGTATTTTTTAACTAAAGTAATTTGCCTAATTCTCTTTATGGATGGTTTTATGGATGGATATCTGGTCATGGCATGGCCTTTCAAATTACTGTAATTTATAACTTAGAGAACAGCAAACTGTTACATGGAGTAGAAACTGGGAATATGGACCCAAACACCTTAAAGGAGCTCCCTTGTCCAAAAAGGACGTGTTGAACAGAGATGCCTTCAAGCATATGCTTTCATGGTTTGAAAGACCCAAATATAAGCATATACTTACCTGAGATTCCAAGAGAAGATGCAGTCACAAGTACAAGATAGTTATTATTTTTACTGTTCTAGTTAACTTATATAAATCTCAGGTTAACATCGGAGGAAACTTCACTAAATGGCCCTATACTTTGGCCTTTAAGGGAAAAATTAATAGTGATCTCATTTGCCAGTTGCAGTAATTAAGAATAGTTTATGAGGATTACTTTATGCCCAAGATAAGGCATAAGCTCCTTTGATTAAGTTCACTCTTCTACAGGAATTATTTTGTCTCCAATTGAGAAGTTACATTTCCTTACTGGAAATATTTTGCCAAATTGATAGAGGATCAATCTCAAGTTGAAGACACATCTAGATTAAGACATCTTTCAAGCGAACCTAGGATAGAACTGTTCAGACAAAGTAATAACCAGCAAAACTGAAAGGAAAAGTAGAGTAAACAGAGAATTATGGGTATCTTTACAAAACTGTCTTGAAGGGCAAATCCAGAAAAGGTCATTTATTCTTACTGTTAATTTAAAAATAGATCAAATTATCTGCAGTATTTCCTTTTTCATTAAGGGTGTTACCTGTTCCTATTAGAATCATTATGGCACAGAGTGATGTGTTCCAGGTAACTTTTTGTTCTCCTGGAGACAGACTGTAGTCATTTCAGTCATCCCGATTCATAGTGTGGCCGCATGAACAGTTGTATTGGCACAGGAAGAGGGGACCAGAAATTCCCGCAAGCAGAAATAAGCAGCTCGCAGAGTTATTGGGGACTGAAATTTCTGTCTGAATTTGTTGTAAATGCAAATGCCACCTGTAAACTGATTCCAAGAATTAGGCACTGAAATCATACGCCAGATAAACTTATCTTCAATGTATGTATTTTATTCTTCTTATAAGCATGCTACTTGATTTGCCAACATTTGTTTTTTCTAAAGATAAAATGTACTTGGCATTTCAATCTCAGAGTAAGTAGCTGCTTGTGTATTTTCCTATTTAGAAACGTTCTAAATGAAGACTTTGATTCTTCTGTAGCCTGTCCCAGTGAAGTCAATGCAATGCTATTGAGCCATAATCAGTACCAGAAAATAAGACTGAATTTAATAATGATTCATGAGTAAACTTGGTCATAGTCATGTCCAAAACATCACATTAATTTACTGCAACATTTTAATGATGCTTCAAACTATTGCAGCTGATGTTTTCTTGTGTGTTTTGTTCACAAGTATTTTCCTGCCTGAGAAAAGGCCATTTTGAGCTTTAAACATCATCCTAATCTGGGAGGCACTTTTGCATTTGAATCAAATGAACCTGGGCTAGACCATCAAGTGTAGATCCAGGCCACTGGTCTAATAGTTTTTATTGTATAGCAACCAAGAAATGAAAAAACAGTTTTTTAAGAGAAATGTGAATGGAGCCTCAGAGAAGTAGCAGAATCACAGAGATCTGGCAGTTGACAAGAAAGTGCTTTAAACCCAGATTATGATTGACCAGAACTGACAACAGTACCTCCAATGTGCCTGCCAGTTTTGATGAGATTATTGTAGTATTAAGACTTTTTAGGTTTTATGAGCAAAGGCAAGATCATAGAATCATAGAATAGTTTGGGTTGGAAAGGACCTTAAGATCATTTAGTTCCAACCCCCCTGCCATGGGCAGGGACACCTCCCACTAAACCATGCCACCCAAGGCTCTGTCCAACCTGGCCTTGAACACGGCCAGGGATGGAGCATTCACAACTTCCTTGGGCAACCCATTGCAGTGCCTCACCACCCTCACAGTAAAGAATTTCTTCCTTATATCTAACCTGGACTTCCCCTGTTTAAGTTTGAACCCATTACCCCTTGTCCTGTCACTACAGTCCCTAATGAAGAGTCCCTCCCCAAAGATCCTCAGGTGTTTTAGATGCACACTAAATTCAATAGGTGAATGGGTTTTTACACCCACTACAGAGCTGGCTGAAAGTAACTGTGTCATGTTTTCCATACAAGTCCATTCCCTTTTTTTGAAGTTATTTCAAGATTTTCAGCCTGGTTTAAAGATCTATTTCATACTATGTTAATTTCTATTTTACTGTATTTCTCTTTCAAATTGAATCTGAAGTCATCCACAGAGATTATGAGGAGGAATGACCGCATGGTCTGCTGACTCCAACTGGAAATCTGTAAGGGGGTGCTGTTGTACGAGCATTGAAGCTGTTGGATCAGTGACCAGTGTGGGGCATGCAGTCTCCAGCAGTCTCTGTTCACAAGGTTTAGCCATTCCTGAAGTCCCCATGTGAATTGTGTGGTCAGTAAGGCCTGGGTGGGGAACACATTTCCCATTACAGTGACCTCTCTGTGAAGCTGCCCATGAAGATGAGGGACTCCAGAGGGAAGTCTCATCCTTCTCATGCCAGGAAGGGTCTCTGCAGAACAACATTCTGAGGAGTGTGAGGTGGCAGCAGGAGGAGGAGGATCCTCAGTTGAAGGCTTCCTTTGCTGCCCATTACTTTCTGATGACATTAAAGCATGCCAAGGATGTGAGGGAGCTGATTGTGAATTTCCTGTGTTTAATGTTTTTCATCCTGAGCTGAGCCTATATTCGACCTAACATTTACATAAGCAATTCCAATGCCTTGGGTGGGAGTTTACGCCCCTTTGCACCTCATATTTAGCCACAGAATTAAAGTTACAGCTACACAAATCAACAGAAGTGAGTTGCTTTGGATATTCCCCTGTGTCTCCTTTGTGCTTAAATATCCCATGAGAAAGATGAGGATAACAGTATTTTCCTATCTCACAGGGGTGTTGTGAGAATAAATACAGCGCTGTGATATTAATGATTGGAGTCTTTTAAATACACGTTGGTACCATAGATACCAACGTGGAGTTTTTATTGCTGCCTCACTGCACGTTGTCTCAGTGTATGTGTGCATGAACTGTAACACAGATTTGTTCCCTCTCCTCCTCACTAAGTATCTGTGTCAGCAGTGTAACTTTCCAGAGCTGCTGTTGAAATTATCCCTTCTGATCAATTTTTCCTGTGATATACAAGATTGCATTTTCTCAAGCCAAATATTCTTCTACAGCATCTAATCATTTTATAACTTCTTCAGATCCCTGAAAATATCTTTTTTGTCTCTTTGGTTGATTACAGCAGCTCACAAATTAGTCTTAGCTCTCATTAATACAGAAGTTAACTACAAGAAGAACTCAGAGTAAACTTTGTGGCTCCCCTCGGTGTGATATGCTGTTGGTTGATAATAACCTTTGTTTACAGCTCTTCAACCAATTTCCATTCCATGTGACAGAGCACAGTATTCAGCCAATTAGAATTAATTTTGCAAGTAAGATTTCAAGAGATGTTGTATGAAGTAGATTAGGTTTGGGGCTAGTACTTTGCACGGAATGACTAAAATCTGTCATTTCAAGGTACAGTCATTTTTGTTTTCTTAAATACAGAAGGATGAACAAAAAACTAGCAAATGGACCATAACATATTGCCTGGACATCATAAATGGCCTAATTGTCCTGAAAGATCCAGAATTACTATGCAAGAGCATTAAGTCCTGCTTTAAATGCAATTTACCAATTTCAAGTCAAATTTTGTTGTGCTGCTCAGTTAGTTTAAAACACCTTTAAAAAAATCAATTATTAGGTCTGAATTGCTTCCCATTTTGCCTTGTTTTACACTGTTGCAGTTCCACTGATAGCAAATGGGGGGTACTCTTCTATGTGGGAGAGTGAAAAAAAGAAACCAGTATTTACAGTCTTTGCACGGTCATAAGCTAACAAATAGATTTTGCATTGAGTGTATGTTTTGTATGCTTTTTCTGTGTTTTAGTTTGGTAATTCATAGCCGTCATTATTATATGAAAAGGAGCAGATGTCTGGCAGTTGGCAGTTTTCTAAAGAAAATATTTATTTATTACTTTCTATTTTGCATTTGTTTAATCACAGAAATCTTGCATATTTTGAACAGTTATTTGTATTAACCCATTTTAATGTTTAACCAAGAGAACAATTTACTTTTCTAGCATGAGTCTATTAAAAGTTCAGTCAGGTGTATGTTATATCTGGTTCCCTTCTGGTTTTAAATATGTATAAATTCTCTTTTTAATGTTCCAGGGAAAAGCAATGGTATTTGCTCCACTCCGAGGGAATACTTTAAACCAGTTTTGCAATCTAGCTGAAAAAGCTGGTTTCTCTGTCCAAAGACATGAAAATTATGATGAACACATTTCAAACTTCCACTCCAAGGTTAGTTTTCTGCTTGTGTTAGATAACACTTTAATCCGCATTGCATTTTGAAGAGATCATGGTCCTTTTGGCAGGTAACCTAAATGTTTGATTAAAGTACTCCTTAGGTGTGCTGTTTCTGAACAGCTATTTTTGTATCTGATTATTTTGTGTGGTAGAACCATCCTTTATCTCTGCACGCATAGAAGAGTTTTGCAGGAGCATCTCCTGTTTACCCTTTTCATTCATGGAAATCTCATTTATGAGAGTCTTTTCTTGTTTTTGTTGGCTGTGTATAAATATATGTCACACTAGCATTTTTTATAAAAAGCTTGCAACTTTTAAGCAGGTTAAATACTGAAATGGAGTGAAATAAATAGGAGGTGAATGTCTAATTGTATCATATCGTACCTTAAATCCTTATCTGTGGCTGCTTTATGGCCAGGTCAGTTGGCAGCTTCAAACTGCTAAATCTCATACAGAATTTCACAGTTGTGGGGTTATATGTCAGACCGAGGCGCTACAAGATTTAGGTCAAAAGCACTTATCTGAGCATGATTTCTAAGCTTGCTTACATAAAGCTACTGTTATCAGTCTCCTTTTTTATTATTTATAAGTATGAAGTAATACAGGACATGACAAGGAAGGTGCTTCACAGAAAAGTTTTTAGGAATTTCTTCTTTTTCTGTGTAGAAGTGCTTATCAAAATCATATTTATTACTTGCAATTCTGAGATCCCTATTTCCTCTATTTCATACCATAGCGAAATCCACTGTTGTAGGTCCATGTGACCTTAGATATAACCTCTTGCAATTTTCTAAGAATTGCTCTTGGAAAATACTGACATGTTCAGAACTGAAGTGAAATGCATTTTTTTTTGGCTATTTAGCACCGCCAGGGGATAGAAATCAGATTATGCTAAAAAAAAATAGATGTGTAATGTTGTAAGGAACAAATTTATAGTTTATTGTGTAATTTTATATTCCGTAAAGACTCCCATTAAAGCTATCTGGACATGTGTACATAAAATCACTTAATTTCATTGGTCAGGTAGGTCTGAATCTGGTCACACTAAAACCAAATAAATTTCAGTCATTGTTCATCTACCACCTTGACTTTGAATCATATAAAATGACATTATTGCAAGGCCCAATGTGATGGGTTTTTTATTTACCTCCACCTGAAAAAGGGCATGATTTTGATTATGTTGTTTCATGGTAGTAGTTCTCTTTCATTATCCACTGCATCCAAATCAGCTCTGCAGCAGAGAAATGCAGGAGTAATAGGTGTTATCTTGATCCAAGAGATGAGTCTAAAATGATAGTTTATTTTGCGTAGAAAGCCAAATCTATTCCATCTTCCTCTGGTTATGTGTCCACTGCAGTCCTTATAATGGTGACTAGAGCCAAAACACATGTGAAACAGCTTTAAATTAGCTACCTCTGGAAATGCCAGTCATTTTACTGCAATCTTTTTAAGCCCAAGCTGTGAAATTTAAGATGGACAACTACTTGGAGAGGGTAATGCCCAACTTCATTAGTTTAAATCCAGTTTGGGAATGGTTTTTCTCCACTGTAATCACAGCTGTGACAGCATTGTTCCTTGTTCCTCCTCCCCCTGTCTCCTTTTGGTTTGAGGAAAAAAAATATCCCAAAGACAAAACCCTGTTCAGTCGAACACACATGCTAACTCATAACGCCTGGCACAATCTAGGGTACCTTTTTCTTAATTCGTATTTTTTAAACAGAAGCACTTCAGTTATATTGGAAAGTCTTCAGGGGTGAGGAAGATGAAG
>WYDI02005542.1:35000-176441 GCA_009867235.2 Psittacus erithacus
TGTCCATGTCCTCATTTGCTTCAGTTTTGAAGGCTTTCTGTATCTATAGTTTTTTCTAGCAGGACTTTTCCTCCTGTATATGTATAAGAAATTATGCATCAGACAAAAGCCTCATAAACTGACCATTTGTCCTTTGGACACAATAGCCTGCCCAGCCCCTCTGCTCCTCCTCTCCAATTATGTGTGATTAGTCTCAGTGTGTTGTGTCAAGAAGGGGGAGTGTGCTGAGTGCTTATTATCTGTTTAGGTACAAGAAGAGCACATTTAGGTTCTGACTATGAATGGAAAGTGAGCCTTTATCAGGACTAAAATCTAAATGCTACTATCCTAGAAATCACCTTTTTAAAAAATACATCCTTTTCAGATAAATTCCAAGAAATACCATAACAACTGAAGAATTCTGTAGTGTAATCAAACTCGCTCTCTTGAATTAGTTTATATTGTGGTATATTAGGGCCCAAGTATTTGATAAACATTTGATGTGACTTTTCTTGACAAAAATCCTACAAAGAAACAGGAGTGATTTCTTGTTTTCTTAATGGCTTAATAGACCATTTTAATGACTTCTCAGAAAAACAACCTGGATCATTAAAGAGCCCTGTACAGTCTCTTAAAGCGCAGCACTTTTTAAATGGTGAAAAAAGAGAGAGAGGCAGGGACCATGACTGAGAGAGGGAGGTACCAGAAGCAAGGAAGTGTAGAGGGTCATGTTGAAATACATTCATTAAAAGAATGGCAGTGAGCATTCTTCCGTATGTAACAAATTGGGCAGCATGTAAACCTCGAGCTCATGAAAGTCCCTTTCTCTGTGCTCTTCTTAAACAAATTTCTTCACTACCGGTTTGCATGTCCTTGTATTCAATACTTTTTATGCTCCATTAGAGCACCTAGATGGATCTCAGAAGGCATAGGTCAAGTCGCAGTTAGATCATACATTTCTTTCTCACAAAAACTTGAATTGCAATGCCAAGCGATGGGCTAACATCACAATAACAGCAATTTATTCCTCTTTTGATAAAAAGCAGCCTATTCTCGGTGTTAGATAAAGACCAGGGGCAATGCAAACCAACCATTTATCCTAGAACTGAGTAGTATGTCTACCCTAGAGCTGGTATGAGTTTTATGTTCAAACTCTTGTTGGAAGATGCTTGTCTCATAAGAAAGCAAAAGCATTTAGGAGTAATTTGAAATTGCTGTGAAGGTGGCTTTAGTTTAATTAGCTTTGTTTTGTTTGTCCCACACAGCAGTGCCTTTGTTTTCTCTAAAACCATGTACGAGGAAATCTTTATAATCAACAAAGGAGTGTGAAAAATACTGAAATATTACAATTTGTGAATCTTTTCTTTTTGAGAGGGCTTGAATGTCTGCTCTACAGTAATCTAATAAAGATTGTTAGTTGCCAGAAATAGAGCCAGTGTCACTGAATTGTGGTTTTATCTCTAAGAAGGAAACAGTTTTACTCGAATTAGTAGCCAATAATTGCTTTTTATTTCTTTAGTGTCTGTCACTTGAGTTGAAGGCTTTGCACAGGTGCTGCCATCCCTAAAGTGTGTAATTGATGGCTTGTTTACCAAAGATGTATTTAGGCTTCATCCTACCAACTCATATTGGCGCTCCACAGGCAGTGAAGTTATTCATCTACATAAGTGCTTGCAGGTTTGGTCCATGCAGATATTTTTAGAGGTATATAAGCAAGCTCTCTTCTTGATTTTTTGTTTTAAAATGGGTATTGAAAAGTGACAGATGGAGGATTTACTGTATAGGAGGCACTAAAAGTGTTCTTTTTTAGAGACATCTCAGAGTCCCTTATGTTAGTGGGAAATTGTTTCTGAGCTCTGAAATTTTAATTAAAATACAGTATTTATTAATACATCAAATGTCTTTGCTAAGGAAGAAGTTAGGCAGTTTCTCAAATCATGCTTATAAAATGTATCAGTGCCTTTCATGTGATGTGCTTTAACTAGCCTCTGATACTTGCTGTATTTTTAATGATGTAGTTTACTGTGTTCTGTAAGAGAATAATGGGCTTAATTACTTTATGTCTGCAAAGCACTTCAAAGACGAATGACACTGTGCAAGAGTTATGCTGTCTTCACTGAGAATGGAAGTGTTTGGCTGATGCAAGTTTTCCTTCACGTATGTTGGTAGTTTTTAGAGCATCATTGTGTCTTGCCACTTTCTCAGAGAAAAAATGGGAGAGAGAAATGAGCTTCTTGTGGACGTCCATTCCCCTGAGCATAGCCCTAATGCAGCTGGTTCCACTGGCTGTGAATTGTGATCTTCAGAACATAAAGGACCAAGAAAAAATCTTGCATTTCCTGCTGTGAAAGCTGGCAAAGGCTTTCTGAAAAATCACAAACTAGTCCTGTCTGATAGCATTCTGGAACACTGGGACAAATCTTTCCATTTGGATAATAAGTTTGATTTGAAATGAAAGATGTCTTAAGAGTGTGAGATGAGGCAGGAGAACATCCTATCCCAGGTACCAGGCCAGCTGCAAAATCCTTGTAAGACAAGTCATTCACATTTTGCCTGTGGCATAATGGCTACATGTTGGTGTGATGAGGGAAGCGGGATTAAAATTGTTCACCCCGTGAAAAGCATCCTTACATCTTGAGCCTGGCTGCATACAGTTTATCAAGTGTTATATCTCTGTTACAACTCTCCTTCACTGTTTCCTGAACAAAAGAGGATTCAGTGGGTGGAGCTTTTGATCCACCTCTTAATATGGCAGGTGGCACAGCTGATATGGCAGGGGAAAGAGGGAAAAGGCAGCAACACACTGAAAGTCAAACAGAGCAGTGTTTTATTACCATCTTCCACTTGTTCTCTCTAATGCACGAGAGGAATAACCAGGTCCCTGTCTTTTCACAGAGCAAATTATAAACGCATAGTTTAGCCTGGATTTCTTCTGTGTGGTTTTCTTCTTCTTTAAACCAGCAAATGAAAAGTAATGTCAAACCATGAATTCCTTTAACTCTTGTGAAATGTTTTGAGATGCTGGTGGAAGGTGCTAGGACACCACTGAGATCTAAAATGTTTTCTGCACAGCATGGTTGTCCCGTGTTGTTTCCTCAGAAATAGATAATTTTGATGCTTTCTATCTTTTTATTAACTTTGTAGATTTTCCTGAGTCTGATTAAGATAGCTTGCCATGGCTTTGCAGTCACAAATCAGTAATCTAACACTGACTGTAAACACTCCAGCATCTTTTGAAAATGGCTTTAAAGGCTGATTTTCAATGTTACTCCCATCCTGCCTCACAATAGCACTTACTTAACCCAGCCAAAATGAGGGTACCCTGACGCAAAAACCATAAAGCTAAAAGTAAGCTAATAGTGAATTTGCATTCAAATGTTTAAGTGGGGAGGGGATGCCCCCAAAATTATGCCCATTCCCCATACGCTGGAACCTGAGGCACAGTGTTGCTGTCTCATTTGCCTATAGCCATTTAGAAAGCAGCCAATACGCTCTAGAACTGACCCCAGATTTTGTGAGACTGAGTGCAGCATCTCCTCTGCAAGATCCGTCTCCCTCTCCAACCTGTGGACTGTGTTCAAACAGCTGAATGTAACAAACCTAACTTTTCTTTCCCATTTTTAAAAGGTTTAGCCTATTATTAAGGCGCCTTGCTTAGTCAGCAGCTGGCTTGCTGCCAAAAAGCCCAGCATATTGTTGTGGCTGGGTAAAAGCTGGATATTTTCCATCTCTGTCCAACAGTGGCATTGGATCTGCATTGTCTTCGTGTGTGTAAAGTGTGTGGAAAGTAGAGGGAAGATTGCACGGAGCAGTAGTCCAGATGGCATTCCACAGCCTGAGAAGAAACATCTTGACCCTCGAATCTGGGTTAAACTCAACAGATGCCAAGCCCCCAAAAACAAAGAGCTGTTGTGGCTGACAACAGCGGAGGAGCGATAGGCCTGCACTAACAGAAAGTATCTTTTATTTTGGATGCATTTCCCTGCAGATAACCAACACAGTGGCACTTGCAGAACATCGCTTATTAAAAATAAGCAAAAAATAAAAGGTTCTCAGCATTAGGCACCGTCCCCCTGTTGCCCCTGGGTGATGGGTTGTGCTGGCAGAAGAGGATGTGAACGTGCAGCCAGTGCGGTGCCCTGCCAGAGCCAGCGTGCTAGAAGACCGGCTATTTTTTCCTGCCTCTGACTTCAATTAATGTACTTTTAAAATGATTAAACATATCATGCTGTGACTTCTAAAATGTCAACAAGCTTCTAAACTTGGGAGACAGGAATGTAATAAAATAGGTAATAGGAGATTCAATAGTTAATAGAGGCCCTGAAGTGTGAGTGTATACAGTAGCTGTATATTGGAAACTGTGCAAATGAAGATGGCTTAGTATTGCAAACTGAGGAAGAAAATTGTTTTTAATTAGCACCTTCATAAGAACTGCTGATTAATACTGTTTGGTTTGGTGAAAAGCTTTCAGCTGAGTAATTTGTACAGCCATTACAACAGTTTTGTTAGACCAGGACTCCTGTTGTTAAACACAAACAGCAGATGATAATGGTGGAAGATGAGTTTGTCATGTAACAATTTACCTTATTGAAAAAAGCTTTATATAAAACCCAATACAGTAGGTACCAGCAGAAATCACATATTTTAAATCCTTTCAAGATTGCAGTGTGCGGTGCTAGTGTGTTTTTTCATGGACTAGAAACAGATTTTATATCATTTATAAAATTATATATACAATTTAAAGGTGTTGCAGCATGGACAGACCACTTTACTGGTAATGCTTTACATCAGGACAGTAAAGTGCTGGGATATTCAAACACTTCCTAAGTAGACAAAGTAGGTCTAAAAATTGAAAGGTAATTAAGTAATATTGTTCACATGCAAATGTATGTTTGTGCATTATGCACTGAAATTACGTGTGGTGTTTGTGCGATGTCTAGCGTTTATACCTAAGGCTTTAAGGAGATTTCTCCCAGGTTAACTACTGTTCACTGCTTTTGCTTACTGTTCTTTTCAACTGACAACAAAAAATTAAAGCCCGTTATCCATGTCTCCATAATAGAGGAGCATATGTATTTTAGTGGCCTGGATAGGAAAATCAGCGCGGCCTGTAGAAACAGAGGGTTTTTATTAAATGTGGTAACAATGAAGGAATATCTACACTAAATTATGACGCTAACCAAGGATGGTAAGATCTGTAAATTATTGGAGTGCTATAATAGAACATGAGAGTTTTCCTTTAGACAGGCCTTCGGGGTAATAACAAGGGTTGAGACTCACGACAGTGCCAAATAAGCTTTAGACAGCATAATAGTCTGCAAAGAAAAGCCACAGAGCACTAATGTAAAAGAAGAGCTGTCCACCACATGCAGTAAAAATCACCAAAGGTCATTTTATGGTAGCAATTGTGACATAAAATTGGTGGTCATGCTACATGTCTAATACTCAGCACAGCTTTATAAATGATGGGCCCCTAGCGATGGCTGTCATTAAGTGCTTTCATCATAATAAACTTTAAACTGTTGGCTTTATGAATCGCCAGCCAGCTTCAGCTGTTCGTTGGATGGAGCTTGCAGTGCCTTAAGTGTGACAAGGCCTATTAGGAACTGCAACCATGTTTCAAGCGTACTTGGCTTTCCCACTCCTGGGGTGATTGCTGCCTATTAAATGGCATCTGGGAAGATTTTCCTCCAGCAATCTCTGATCAAGAGCTTTTTTGGGCTTTGACCTGCATTTCCTTCAAGACTTTCTCTGAGGAGTTTTATAAGAGCAAAACTCCAGAGGATTTATAGCCACTTCTGATTAATACCTTTTCAGTTTTTCTAGCAACTCTCCCACTGCTACATGGAGAAAAGCTTTCATTGTTCCTAAGGTGCTTATTTGTGACCTTTTCTCTGCTTTCTGATTCCCTCTAACATGTTCTCAGTGAAATCCTTGGTGTGCAACCAAGACAGTTGCTGAAGTTGCTGCAGCTTTGTGTCGAGTGGCTTTGATAGTTAAAAAGGGAAAATTAATTTAGAAGGAACTCCTCCCATTTCTATTTCAACAGTGTTCTCACAACTCACGGGGAACAATTAAATGCCAACGGTACCGGTTTGCTATCCTAAATAGTGTACACGCTACCTAAGTTAGAGAGACTGCTAATTCCTTAGTGCTCCAGCTGAGGGGAATGCAGCTACATAATTATAACAGAAATTTCTGCCTCAAACCGTGCTTCCCAAATCCCTGTGCTAAGACACAGCGTCTGCAATCCATTTGCAGGCAGAGAAGCAGGCTCTGGCTCTTCTTCCTTCCAGCAGCTTCCTCCCTTTGTAAGGAAATTGCCCCAATCCCAAGTTCATTTGCGGTCCCTCGCTGTGTTGGGATAGCACAGGCAGAGGAGCAAAACCTGAAGCATTCACAGCTTTAAAAAGGTCATAGCAGCACCCCAAGACTCGCAGCCCCTTGGATGCACAGGCTGCCAGGAGCTGAACCCACTCTCAGCATGGGGCAGGCTCAGGGTGCAGCCCCCAAGGTGGCACGTTCCTGAAGCCTGGAGCACACAAGGGATAACTATACAGCTAAAATATGAAGTCGCATATAAAGATTTCATGAAACTAGATTATATTTTCATCACCCTTATGCATATGAAGTCTTTTAATTTCTATAAATCTTACAGTGAGTTAGAATTAAGTCATATTAGTGTGAATAATAAATGTTTAGGGATCACTCATCTACGAACTTGCAGTATTTAATTTACAAGGACTATACATTTTTCAAATCTCTAAACAAGGAACTTTAAGCACTTCTTGAGGTTTAAAAAAAGAAAAACGGATCTGGGAAGCAAAAATGCTCTGTTTTTCCCAGGATCCTGAGTGAGTGAGTCAGGAGGTATTGTAATTGCAAAAGCTTTCTGTATATAAGAACCTGGCTAATACTCTTATTAGCATCTTTTTTAATCCAGGTAACATAATAGTCCAAGTGTCAGATGAATGTCTCAGAAGTGGACCATTAAAAACTAAATTGCAAAACCTTTGAGAGATTAGCATTTGAATCCAGCCAGAAGCTCCTTGAGGTTCTTGGGTTTGGATCAGAGTCCTTAAAGCAGAAGTTGCTATCACAAATCACATCAGCCTCCAAGTTACTCCGGGTGAGAAGGCAGTAGCCACAGTTATCAGCCTTTAGCTCTAGACGTGTTTCCTCTTGGAAACACATGCACAAAAGGAGATTTTTCATTGTAAAAAGAGGTTTTGTTTTCTGAAGCTTTTAATTTCTGAAGAAGTGTGAAAAGCAAAGAATAAATAAAGTACAATAAACAGTATTTTCTGGGTAAATATAGATGTTTTAGTTCCTCATAGTGATAGTTAGCTCTTAAAGAGGGCAGTACTTAACATGTCCAGCATGCATTTCAGAGTCATTACTCAGACATCGCGATGGGCTGATAAAATAAGAAATGGTTTCCCTTTTCCCGCATAAAGAAACTAAGGCAAAGAAGTGAAGTAACACGCATGGAAAGTCTCCACAGCAGGCAGACTTGCATGTATAATGCAATTCTCACTCAATGGCAGTTCTTCAACAGCAGACCTTCATCCATTCATCAGTCTGTATGCTCGATGTTGGCATACCCTGAGAACTGCATTTTTTGAACCATCAGGTACCATCTGAAATTCCCTGAAGGGGTTTTTGTTCTTTCTGACCAATGGTACCAGCATTGGATTTTTCATCAGAAGTACTGAAATACAGACAGGGATGTCTGTATTTCAGTTTGTCGTCTCCCTTCCTCTGATGCGTCTTAGGAACAAGCTGCTCATTTTTGAGGGATAGGTAAGAGCACTGAAGAAAATACGCAGAACGTTGTCATAGTTCTATGGGAGAAAAAGGCTTATTTGTTTGGAGGGAGCACTGGTGATTGTTCCTACAACTTAGTAGTGTTTTACTGTTGCTGTACTGCTTTTCAGGGACTAGTGGGGAGTATGCTTAGCAGAGGTGGCTCTAGATGAGGTGTTTGCTATCTAATCAAAAATCTACAGAAATGGGTCTGGTGATTTTTTTGAGACTGATACTTCCACAGGTCTGCAAGCAGTTTCTTTGCTCCCAGAAGCTTTAGGGATGAGGACCACACTTAAAGCATTTTGCAGCATTAGTTTCCAAAGCTCCATGTGAATCACAGCGAGGGCGTTAGTACTGTGTAAGCGTATTCGGTAATTGATGCAAACAGTTAAAACGATGACACAACAGGAAGCAAAGTGGTGATTTAACCTTCCATTCCCAGAATGAGGAACACTAGCAGCTCAGAAGATTACTATGGAAAGGGCAGGTGTTCTTGTCACAACTCTACAGCAGCTTATGCCGGGCTAGGTGCATCTGTGCTTTTCCATGCCCACCGTGCAGGCAAGGTACTGCCAGATAACTGCATGGGGAATGAAAAGGAATCGTGTCACAGGCACCAACACTTTGGGCATCTGCCAGCTTATGTAGTGAGGTAGAAATATTAGCGAACACGTGGGCAAAGAGTCCATTATGGAAATAAAGGGCATGAGAGAGCACAGAAACAATGAGCCATATTTTACAGTGGCTTATAGGCTGCACAGAAAAGAAATGGAAGAGACTGAATTCTCCTTATTCAATGGGAAGATACTAACCATGACAAAAATCATCTGGAAAGGTGTTCAGCTCAGTTATAAGGCAGCCCTTTTGAAGCACTTTCAGAGTTATTTTCAGCTGTGAGCAAAACAGAGGAATATTGCCACCGGGTAGAAATTGCAGCCAAACAATGATCAGCAAAAAGGATGCCTAATGCTGAGCCCCAGCCCATTTCAGATCACTTTCAGCCTGCTCTTTTCTTTGTTGTAACGCCCCATTATGGCAATAATGACTGCAAAGCATGGGCAACATCCCATCCTGGTCCTCTACACCAGGGCAGTGACTGTTAGAAGCTTGCCTCAGAGGCCCAAACAGCTGAGTAGAGGCTGTTAAACATAGCAGGGGGAGGGCAGATCCTATCTTGGGTCATGGCATTCAGAAGGCCCTGTTTGTGTCCAAAAATCAGGAGTGAGAGCAGAACAGTTCCAGTTAGGTTCATCACAGAAGAGGGATGGCGCACAACCGTAGCAGGGATGGAGGTCATGAAGACAGTGCACTGGCAGTCAGAAAGGCAGAAGATAGACCTTGCAGAGGAGCAAAACCGGTGCGGCGAGAAGTGCAGGTAAGACTGAACAGCTTAAAAGCTTCTCACTTCTCCAGAGTGAACATAATCTGTACGACTTCGAGACTTCCCTGTGCCAAATTACTACAGGCATTTACAGACCACAGGTCAGCGTAGGCTAGGGAGCCAGCCCCTGCATGTACTGCAGTGCATCACTGCATGTGTGCACTCACAAGGAAAGGTGAAAACCAAAGGAGCAGCAGTGCACACTGAGTGCTGGGAAGTCTCAGCCTTGTGGCATGTTTGCTTGCCTGGACTCAAGAGGACAGTGTAAAGGCAGGGTATGATTGTAACACAGTGTATGGTTTTGCCTTCAAAGCAGTCTACCTCTCACTAATGAGGTGATTAGGAATGTGTTTTCCCTAGGTAACCACTCTTGCCAGCAGGCAGGGACATTTTGTGTCCACGCAGCCATGCTGTTACTGCTGCTGGATGGGATTCCCATGTCCCGGAGCCACCATCTGTTTTACCTGATACTCAAACATACAGCACTTCCCACCCGTGACAAACAGGGTCAAGCCGAAATGAACACCTGCATGAACAGTTCAGATCACTGTACAGGTATTTCAGTTGCAGAAGCACTGCACATTTTCCTGCTGCTACTTGGAGGCTGATGTGTGTAGCCTTAACAGTAATTTGTTTATTCATCCATTCCAGTAGCTTTGTTCCTGCTGACTTCTCCCTAAAAAGTGATGTAATGCACATTTTATAAGCTATAAAACAGTTATGGCTTAAGGTGTACCAGAACTGGGGAAAAAAACAAACCCTCATACACGTAAAAGTTCCACATCTAAATTGTTGTTAATATTCCCCTTTGTTGATTTCTTTCCTTTTCATAGCTTAGAAAGAAGAATAAATTTAATAATGGTGAATGTGGGCATGTGTTCAGGGCAGGGAGCATGGAGAGAAATCAGAATATTCAGAAATCTGTGAGCTGGAGGACAGCTTTCCACAAAGTGCTGGAAAAGCTCTTTCAAATGAGGAAAGGAATTGAAACGTTTAAAAAATACCCATGTACCAGTGTGGTGTTCTGCAATGCATCTTTAATGCTTGAAGCAGAGTCATTGGTATATTCCTAGATTTCTTTTAAAATCTAACTTCCAAAGGCAGGTAGTCCTGCAGGAATAGTTCAGAACACTTGTGCTTCTATGAGGGATGTCTGTAGTACTTTATGCTGCAAGCTGGCTGGGAGTTCAGGCACAGCGTGGTTGCATCTATGTTGACCTCAGCGTGCTAAGCCAAGGAATACATTCCATTTGTGCTTCCTGACCTGGCTCTGGCGATCCGTATTATGGCCAGTGAAAGACCTACAGTTTGGCTGCAAATGTCCATTCGTGGCCTATATGAGCTTTCTTTTGCGGTGAGGAGTAGTCTAAGTGTAGACTGCTTATAAATCCAAGTCTTCCAGTGGGTAGCTTCAGGACCTGACGAGCAGGTTCTGTTGCTACATGCTTAGATAGGACCCGTAGGAAACAGCGAGCCAGTTCTTCCATGCCATAGACCTGTGCTAAGTAGTACCATCAGGCTGAACCTTCTCTCTTAGTGTTTCCTGAAGTTTTCTTCTAACCTGTATTTGAACATACGTCCTCCTAAGGTGGGCTTGAGCTTGTGTGCAGTGTAGACATTACTGGTCGCCTGCAGATTCTCCTGTGCTGGGCCTGCCCTTTTTCTCTGCTAGTTTTGCTGGAGTGTAACTCAGAAACCTCTGCCCTGTACTGGTGCAGTGAAAGGTAATCACACTTCCTGAAGGAAAACACAGCAGCACAAAACCTCTGTTGAGCTGTTAAAATCTGCTCTGATAATTGTCTTAAAACCAACCTGCAAATGTGAAGCTTTAAAGAGCACTACACCAGGGCCCATTCATGCTGCTTATATAGTAAAAATTTAGTTGTACAATCAATTGCAGTGTCTATCTCATTTAGACCCCATAGGACCTTCCTATATGGCCCTCTGACTCCATGAGAATAGAGGCAATTCTCTCTGGGCAGCTATGTATTACAAAGGAAGCCACCACCACTGTGAGTAACATTATCTTAACAAAAATATCCCTGCCGTTGCCCAAACCTTGACCTACTGTGTGGTTCTTTTTCTGTTAACATAACTCACTTGACATCTTTACCTTTGTATACCACTTTGCTGTGATTCCCTGTGACCCTTTTAAAGAACTATAGTGGTGGTAGGGCTTCATTGCAAAGATGAACTGCAAAGCATAGCCAAATTTGGAGGGTCTGGAGGGAAGGACAAAGGGTTATTGGTTACTATTTCATACATAGCTCACCACAAAGAAATAATAGTGAAAGATGCATGGCAGTGAAGACAGTGTAGACCCCCTCTCCTTTGCAGGATTATTACAGTGAGGTATTCCACACAGACCTATCCTTTCTTACATTTCTCTAGTTAATTTTACTGCATCAGGGCAAGTAATTATGTTTGAGGTTTCTAGCTTTCTAACATTAGAAAACAGATGCTTTTTCTCTGAAGGCTCTAGGAAGGTCTGAAGCTCCCATGTCCAGGCCATGGTGCCACATGCATGATAGCACTATTCTGTTTTCTAGGGTCTTGTTATGAAAGAAAGATCACAGCAGGAAGGTACCGGGTGCTACATTTTCCTCCTTCTTCTTCCTGGTTATACTTACGACAATTTGGGTTTCAGATGGTGTGATACACCCCAGTGTCCTATGTCCTTGTATTCGTTGAGGGACTATGTGCTTTTATGCTCTGCATTAACAGGAGACATAAGAATGGCTTCTAGGGATGCAAAGAACAAGAGATGGGTTTTTTTCTGAAGCACCAGGCAGAGATTCTCAGTTGTTCTCACTTTGCTACCTCCTCAGGCAATGCTTGTACTTTTCAAGGGTGGTGAAGAAAGTTGCATCTTCTCCTTTCAACAGGATAGAAGTGAGGTTATCCACTTCTGACTTTTCAGTCAGCTAGCAAGCTTTATTCCATCAGTTGAAGCACGACTTGTTTTACTCTCCTGCTGGTCACTGTTCTTAGATATAACTTAAAAGACTCTGGAGCACAACAGGAGTTACAGTGCTGCTGGTGAGTATGGCAAACCTGCACACACATGCTGTGGTTTTGTTTCCGAAACCCATCAGGCCCTTCTGTGAAAGATCTTGAGTAACGGGGGTGTTTGCTGTCACGAGCTACTTCACTTGCCATTTTACTGATCTCCTGCGCAGTATTGAGGCAGTGCCCGTGCTCTCCTTGGGACCTGCCATACCTTTAGGATATTCTCCCTTACTGAAGAAAGGCCTAGACTGAAAAAAGGGTGCCCCTCAGATTCACTGCAGATGCTGATGCAGAGCCCTTGTCTGCAAAACACCACGTCAACACTGGACCTCCCGAGTTACGTGAGTAACCGTATTAACTGAACAGAAAGAAGTTCCTTACATAACTTGTCCCATGTTGCTGAGTCAGGGAGAATTGCTGAGGAGTTTCTGGCTCGAGGCTCAGTGCCTGATCAACCACACAGGCTTGCACTGCAGGCTCCAACCCCCACCAGGGCTCTGCTTCATGTCCTCACAGGCATAGGAGTGCAGGCAGCTCTCAAGCTCCAGGACCTAAAGACTCTGTCCTGTGCCCCGCAGCAGCAGCAGATGAGTGTATCACATGTATTTCCCCAAATGCTTGTTCTGTTCATCTGAACTCTGTGCTGTGCTGAGAACTGAAGGGGTACATCGCTGTCAGTCCTTAACTGTAGGACTCAGAGTCCCCCCTCCCGCGGTCCCCACAATACAGAAACCTGTGATACAGCCTTATGCTGTGGTGTGGTGAGGGCTCAGGTGTCAGGAGGAGTGCTTAGCCCTCCTGCGGGCAGCATTGTCCCCACACCATCTATCCCTAGCACAGGCCTTTGTTTGCACCCCATGGGAGGAAAATAATCCCCTTGCCTCTGACCACACCTGGATTCAGCCTCCAATTTGGCACCTTGAAAAGTGGGCCAATTCTCTCTAACGCTCTTGCCAGGACTAAAGCCAGGGTGAATGCAGCTAATTCTCACCACTCTAATTAGGGGGCGAGTTAGAAAAGGGAGACCTCACCTGTTAGAAAAATCAGGAAAAAGAAGGGAGGAAAGAAGCGGGCAGAAAGAGGGAAAGAAAGGGAGAAAAAGAGGAAGAAAGAAACGAGTGTACTCTGAAAAGGAAAAAAGAAATCACTGAGCACTTGATTGCTGTAACCAGGGGGGAGGCCAGGAACAATCCCTTTGCTTGCAGGTGCAGGACAGAAGAGGCTGTCTTATACAGGTCTGAAGTCTGAGCACTGGAGGAGCGCCTGGGGCCTGGGGGGCTGCCACAGAGCAAATGCCTTTCTACATTTTCTGCCTTGCTTTGGCTGTAGGTCTCTGGGGAAGCCTTTACTGGAGAAACCAGACAAAGGTGTTCCTGTTGTTACTCATGGGAATTCACTGGTTCAGAGAAATGCCCTGAAAATATGTTGAAATCCAGTTGCTCTGTCTCAGATAAATAAACAGAAAAAGCCTCCAGTGGTGCTGCACCAGCCCTGGCCAAAAATCAGCATCTTCCTCAGTTTATTTAATAATCAGGTGCCTTTCTCACCATCCCCCCCAAAAGAAATAAACCACATCTGCTGTAGATTACTTGAAATAAAGGGGACCAAAACCTGTATGTATGGTTTTCTTAGCTTCTCCTACACAGAGATCCAGGGCCATGGAAACACCAGACTAAGAGGCTTAGAGTAAATCCTGGCAGTCTCGTGCTAGAAACTCTCCCACTGATAAACAAAGCCTAATAAATAAGTTTGAGAGAAAAACTAAATGAGAGCACGTCATTGTTGAGGAGTTAATTAGGATCCCTCTAAGCGTTCGTGCTGCAAAGAGCAAGGAAATTAAAGAATATAAAACATATGTTGACAAGAGTGAGAACATGCTAAAAGTAAACACTACTGTTGTTATTAGTGGTAAAAATGATATTAATTAGTTGTATTACAGTAGCACCTAGTGGTACTACTGGATCTCATCCCCAGATGAGATTAGGGTCCCCAGATATGAAGGTCTTAAATAGAAGTTGCACGTACATGCATTCATGTGCATACATACGTGTCATACATATATAGATATATGTCCATAACATATAAACAGACAAGCAATTCAAATGATGAAGAAATCCCAGCAAATGGAAATCAGGCCACAGAATATTTTGTATATTGGCTTCTCTTATTCCTATATTTTTTTTGCTGCTGCAGTGCAGCTGTTTGCAGTTGTTACTTGTGATACAGAGAACACTGGACTACAGTTGTAGTGCAGAAATCTAAGTGTGTATATATATATGTACTCTGTGTGTATGTATTCATATACACATACATACATATATATATATCTGTGTATACACACACGTGTAACCTCACATACATATGAAGTCATTTTTCTCCTAACTTGGTTCAGTACAACACAGAAAGCTTGGCTGAAGACAGAGTAAATACTACCCCAAAGGCTCCATTTACTCACCAAGCATCATTTCTTCACTGCACGTAAAACTGCCGCTGTCCTTTCTGTGCACACACGTTTTGGAGAGTGTTGTCTCTCCCCACCCTTGTGCTGTAAAATCCCCCCTTAAGAAAGTCATAGTTAAATTCTGCCCTCAGCTAAGTCAGTACAGCTTTGTCTCCAAGGGTACAGAATGCAAGTTTCAGTTACTGCAGTTGCTGCTGACTTCTACTGAATCAGCCCAAATAAATTAAAGAAACCCCAAACTTTCCTTTTCTAATGTGACTTTGCACACCATAACAGGGAGAGTGTATAAGGACCCAGATAACACACAGTTAACTGTAACTCTGGATTCCTTAATAAAGCAAGGGAACTAATTTAATTCTTAACGGTTTAGTGCCTGGGTTTCCTAAGAAAATGAGCCCTTGTCACCCAGATTATCTGGGTTCCTGTTTCAAACAGAACGCTGCTGAGTTAGGAGTTTTTCTAGGGGAAAAACCTAGTTTTACTCTAAAACAGCAACAGCAGAGGCTTTGCAGTCTTGAGGTTTCCAGTGCGGAAATTGCAGGGCAGGTCGAGGCGTCAATTTAATGTTCGGAGACATGCTTCGTTTGAATGATAATTTCATTAGATTAGTTTGTAAACTTTTAATGCCGGTCGTATTATATGTCTAAGAAGAAACAATTTGTGTGACAGACTATCCTTCATAATCCCCCTCTTCAGCCTTCTGCTAACAAAAGACCCCTAATACTGAAGATGTTTTGTGGGAGGAGAAACATTTTCCAAACAAGTAGTTTCTCTATTCCAGCCCAGGTAACAAAGAGGCCTTAGGAATTTCTGTGGGCCTTGTCAGGACTGGCCCATTGGTCTTAAAGCCACCTGCTGCTTAAGCCATTGGTCAATAGATTAACTGCTGCTATTACTAAGTGTTTAGAAAAGTAAGTTATGTGGCAGAGCAAACAAAATCAACCTCCTTAACACATGTTAATTCAAAATTTAATAAACCTGCACTGAGAACAGTGAAGCAATCAAGGGGGCTGGGATGTGCAGGAAAGCTCTTCGTATGCGCCGGTCCTCAAGCAAAGTATCACATAGCAGATGAAAAGTCTTCATGGCATCTTAAACAAAAGGATAATACTCTATTTGCTTTGCAAAACTCCCTTGACACTTCCCTCCACCCCTCTGCCTTCCTCCTTTTCTTCCGGTTTTCGGATGCTGTTCTGTGCTGCAGGTTTTGGGCAATTTCCAAACCTCAGTCAGAGAAGATAAGTTCACAATAAACACTAATAGTGGAGTAAATTCCCATTAAAAAGTGGGAAGCATTCAAATACCAGTAAAATCCGTGACAGTCCGCAGCCCTGCTTGTCACTCTTATTCTTTAATGAAACACATGTTTTAACAGAGCACATCCCCATGAGAAAGAGAAAGCCTTGAGCCTTCCTTCACACACAGTTGAGGACTTTGCATCGCCATGGAGGGCCAGGAGGATTTCCGCAGGGGACCCAAGGAGGCCGATGCAGGTACTCAGCCTCATGTGGCTGGCCTGAGCGAAAGCCAGAAAGGTACTACCAATTCTTCTTAAAATAATCCATTTAAACCTCTTTTGCCTACTGCACCATGCTATTTCATGAGATAAAAAAAAGACTTGGGAAAAAAATGTTGGGTTTGCGTGCAATAAGGGGAATAGGGAGATTTGAGGTATTGGAGCAGGTTGGCTTAGGAGTTCTTAGCTTTCTGTCAGAGGCTTCAAGCGCTTGCTGTATCTCATACTGCAAATTTAAGTAACTGGTAAAATACAGTTCTTGTTATCATTTTGGAAAAAACTGCAGAAGTTGTTGGAATGAATTTCCATTTCTGCATTGTCTTTTCTTAACTCTTTTAACTTTTACCGTCCTATGTTTCATTGATAACTGATTTGTTTCACATCTAAGTCACTTGTAACTTAAAACTGAAGATCAGGATTATGGTTGCCTTTTCTTGGCTTATAATCATGGGATGGATGCACCCATATGGGATGAGTCTGTATTTTGTCAAAGGGTGCTCAGGAGAAGAGAAAGGTCCAGAACAGCAGCAATTCAGACCACAGGCTAGCTTGCCCACTGATGTGTTCCCACTGAGTGTTGTGGGGGAGGCAGGAGTAGAAAATGCACCATAACATGTTCCTGCTCCAGAACATGCACCCAGGGTGAGGTGCTGAGGCTGTTATTGGTCTTTTCTTCATACATATGACCCTTTGTTACTACGGGGTTTGGCATCTGGGTCTCCAGATTTCCCACAAATCTAACACCACTTTTGCCAAGTGCATCGAACTGGTCCTGAATGTACATGTTAGCAATCAGGTGCAGTACCCGTGTTAGGAAAACAAGGCCATCTTCCAGTCAAGTTTTCAGTGTGAGTTCCCCAGGATCCATACACTGTGTTCAGATTTCCCTGCAGATGTTTAGGTCTGGCTCTGGCAGAGCCTTCCTTCCTGAACCAGGCATGTGAATAAATGCCACTGCAAGCCTCTATGCTGTTTGGAGGACTGAAGGCTCCCCCTTCACAAGGCTGCAAATCTCCTGAGAGGAGAATGTAGCAGTAACTCCAAAACATTTTCTTTGCAGACCTTGTCAAGCTGGTTTTTTCCCCCAGTAGAGGAGTATTTAGACCTCTATGAACAAGATAAGATAAATGATTTATTGTGGCATGGTAGGTATTGCAAGGCTATCAGTTGCCGTCATGGAGTCCAAGCTGAAGGTTGTAGCAAGATATTCGAGGCTATCTTTAAAAAGGACATTTTTCTCAGATTTTTAAAATATATCAAAGCTCTTTGCATGTCTGAGAACATTTGGGAGTGAGTAAAATGCTGAGAACATTTCAGCTGGACTGCTATCCTTCCTTTCCTTCCCATGTCTGATCACTCTCCCTTCCAGCAGCCTGGTAAAATTGTGATGGAAGGTTAAAATCAGAGTCCCAGGTGTAATACAAGATTGCCTGTGTTGTGTTCTGAACGTCTTTGACTCCAGAACCTATCCTTCTGACAGGACACAGCATAAAGAAAGCCAGATACAGCCCCATACTTACACTCTGCAATGAACACACACAACACTTCATTCATAGTATCTTTTTCCAAGAAGGTAGGTGACACCAGCCTGTCTGCTGGCAAGAGATACTGGTGAGCAGAGTTCCATTTGACAGTCATAAACTCTAGGTAGTTTCATGTAATGCAGTTAAAATTAAAGCAGTTGCCTGGTTTGTTTGGCAGCATCCCCATATTTGCCTCTGCCTGGCAAGGTCAGCCAGATAATATTATGAATGGATGCTCCCTGATTCCTCTTCACTTATCTTCAACGTGACATTGCTTTTGGTGCACATATTAATTGTATAAGGCAAGACAAAATGTGGAGCAAAGGAGTATATTTTTAGATGTTGCTTTATTTGGAAAGCAGGAGACGCAGTCTCTTGTGGGATTTGATACTCAAGAGCTGAATGTTGCTTTACTGCCGTGATACAGTTAAATCATATAATTTCCGTGTTGCCTTATAATGAAGAAACCTAAGCTTAACTATTTTTCCCCCTTGAGGCTAAGAATTCAAACTCTGTTTGAGAAAAGACTGATTTTGGATCATTTTCTGTTCTGAGTGTGCTAGGTATTACAGAGAGTGCAAAGGCAATACACAGCATAGCATGACACTTAAACTGTTATTACACTTATATCGCAATTAGAAAAAAAATCTTCAGTCATTCATAGTTAACCTAGGACAGCATTTTCCCCAATGTGACACTTAAATGTTTTAAAAATAATGGGGTGATTTGTTTCTTTCCCCTTGAATATGAGGCAGTGAGGTTAGAAGGGGAAGCAGAGGGGGGATGAAAAGTGGCTTTATATTGTCAAGGTCTCCTTAACTGTTAAGCAGTGGGAGAAAGAATCAGACTGCTTTCCTGGGTGAAAACACAGAGATATTCTCTACTGATGACTGTCCTTCTAAGCCTTTCCTATCACAGGCTAGCAGTTAAAATAATGCTCACCTACTGGGCATCCAGCAGAGTTGATCTACCTTTTCTGCTAGGAGGTTCACGTCCAGTCAAGCCTGATTAATCTGTTGCAAGTCCTGAATGATCCCAAATATAACACAGAACAGCTACACCTGTTTATCAAGTCAGTTCATTTCCCTTCCCCTATTCCACACTGAAAAGGAGCATTAATTAAAACAGTAAACAAACGAGCGCCTATTCTAAATCAGAGCTGCAGGCAAAGAAGAGATAACTTAGGCTCTTGAGAAGAGGGATTTTCTGTTAATTTATGGAATCTACTGTCACTCTCAGGGCAAGGGAGCTTACGTAGCTGGGAAATTGAAGCAGACAGGCTTTGTCTAAACACTTCTTTTTCAGAGAATATCTTTTTTTTTTTCTTATTTTAATTTTTAAGCGAGCCCTCTTTTTTTTAGAAAAAAAAAAGAGAGAAATTGCTAGATTTTTCCAGGGTTCTGGTGACTCATACAGCTCCTGTGAGATCCCCAAAAGGTAGAGGAGAGGAGTGAGGTGGAGAGGCAGGGGGTGAGCTTAAAAAAAACCCCAGTGCGAGAAGATGAAATGTTCTGCTGGGAAATTATTCCCCAGAAACTAATTGCTGCATTTCCATCCACTTTGATTATTCATTGTTTCCCTGGCATTTTCTGCTGGGGTCTGTACCCTAGTCCTGGACCAGCATTAAGGTGAGTGCAGGCTTTTGTCCGTTTAGACCAAATAACTGCAGGGAGCCCACCTGAATGAAATAGTTGCAAAATAGTGTCAAAAAGAGAAGCTCAGATACCATTCTGAGGAGCTGATAGTCTAAGGCTCACCTATAAGAGTCACTTGCTCTGTGCAATATAGAAGTGAGCATATGGAGAAGCTTGCAGGACTGCGGCAAAGGGTCCAGTCCTGCCTGCAGACATCCCCAGAGACTGTAAGGAGAGCACCAGGGGGCAAACCCCAGGTACCCGGCTCCTGATGCTGCCGTATGGATACTGTTTGTGCTCATCTCCTAGACTCAGCAACAGGGTGGGCTGCCAGCCCCAGCCCCAGCTCTGCATAGGAAGGCACACAGGGGAATACCCCAGATGTTGGTGCTGCAAATCAGGGTGTCCACTTCAGTATGGGTTTTGGTTTGCTTTTTTTTGGGGGGGAGGGAGATACGTACTCATTTTTTATATAGGATGAGGAAAAGAAAATAAGCAGGGGAGTGCCTCAGAGCTTCAGGAAAAAAAAGGAGCCCCCCCTGAAAACGAAGAGGCAATGTGCTCTGAATTCCCCCTCAGAAGCACATTGCTGAGCTAATTGAAACTGGCTCTCCCACATCCTTGGAGAGCGCCCTGACCTCCTACCTACGAGCAGCTGGGGGGAGGGCTGGGAGGCAGAGAAAAACCCTCTCCCCCTCTTCTTTTCCCCTCTCTCCTGTCCCTTTTTCCCTCTCCCTTCTCTCCCTCTTCCTTTTCATTTTTTAATCAGCAATTCTACCGTGAGAAACCTTCCTTGCTGTAGCTGCTGCTGAATGCTCCCAGGACAAGTTTCAGTTTCAACAACTCACCATTTTGTGTCAAAAAAATCCACAACCTGCTCTTGTTATGAGCTGCTTTTCAAGCGCAGCACATAGCTAAAATGATTACTGCTCTCCCCAAAATGAAATACTATTGGCAGGGAGACAGTTTAAACTCCTATCAGCCAGGATTTGTCATGATGAAGGCTGTGTTTCTCAGGAATCAAACTATCATTTTGCTTCTTACAATGCTGTTGGGACTCTCTCCCTGGGCTAATTAATATATTAGATGTTTTATTTTATTTCAGACTGAGATTTGGAATAATTCAGTTTGTGAAATTGCATTGAAATTGTAGTTTTCGTAGAATTACAGACAGACCAAAAAAAGTTCTGTAAACCTTTGTCATTTCAGATGCAAACCTCTTTTAAAGCTACAGGAATGCCTTTTACATATTTCAAGTCATCCAGCTTTTCCTGGTGGCATATCCAGTAATCATGTTGACAAATTAATGGTAGAGAATTAGTTGTACATTAAAGATTTAAATTATATTATGCAGCACATTGTCATAAAATGGTATAAAACAATAGGCAAATAAATGTAAATTAATTCCAGTTACTGACATGTAAGACGCAGAGTGACATCTGTACACTTCACGACTTGTGCAGCTGCCATACTTTAAAACATAAAGCGATGGGGGGGGAGAAGCAAGGCACGATGCAGTGGGAAGCAGGGGATGCGGTCAGGCCCAGTGTTTGGGAATTGCAGTGGGCCGGGCAAACAGCACCTCCGCTTCTAAACAAACAAATCTGCGTCCAGCATCGCCCCTGTGTGCCCCTGGGGGGATGCTAGAAAAGTTGTCTTTGTCAAGCAGGATGAATACCTTGTCATGACAATACTTGGGGTGTTGCATTATCCCACCCTGACCAAAAACCCGCGAGTTCCTATCAATACCAAAGTGCAGTTGCTTCCCAGGGCACAACCCCTGGACTTTCAAGGGCTCGCACACTACTGTGCTGGCTAATTATATGGATTCTGTTTCCTGGTATGAAGGAATGCGTTACCTGCAGCAACGGATGCATAAAATATCGGGCGCGGGAGGCGCTAGGAGGAAGCAGAAAGCTGCGGTGAATTGAAACCCCGGCTCTGGGTTTATACCCACAATCCAGACACATGCTGAGAGCCTAATCACTGGGGCCATTCTTCGGGCTGTTGTCCAATCAGTCCCTGAATAGCAAAACCCCACAATGCGGAGTATGAATTAGAGGGGGGGAACAAACGTGGGCACAGACTTTTTTTGCAACAATACCTAACCGGGCCTTTCAGCCAGGACAACTCACAGACAAAAGCACGGCGGAAATTGAAGTAACTTTTGGAGGCCCTCGGCAGTAAGAGCAAGCTCGACTAGGGTAGTGCTGGCTACCCTCTTTTTGTGTGGACCGGATCAATTATTTACTGGGAGGGGGGTGAGAGGTGGAGGAAGGAGGGGAAAAAATGTCTTAAAACCCAGAAGTTTGTGTCACACTGGCCTTGGAAATCACGGCTGTTCGTGGATAAAACCAAATATTTTTGTCTCCTCCTCCTCCTTCTCCGCCTCCTCCCCTTGGTGGATGCTGCAGTGATTTAGGGGGTGGCTGGCCGAGTGCTCACATTCCTCACCCTTCCCCCCGCCCCGCACGCCCGAAGAAGAGAAAAGCTTCTTGAGCTATAGAGATGTCAGGTCCCTGTTTTAAAATTTAGCTTTGTTTACCCAACAGAATGGAATTCATTACTGCGCCAAAGCGGTTCAATTTTCTGACCTTTTTTATTCAAAATGTTGGAAGTAGCAAAAAGCTCATTTGAAGGTCACAGGTTTATGTATCTATTCTCTTAAGTGTTTTAGAAATTCATATGGAGGACACTAAAGGTGGAATATGTGAAAACATACTGTTCATTGTTTACCCTAACCTTGCCATGATTATTAGATAAATGAGGGAAGCAAAATGGCACTAAAAGCCATTGTTAACAGTGGGGGCTTTTTTTTCCCCTGAAGACTGTTCATTTTTGCCCCCGATCTGCAAAGGTCATTTTCTAATTCTTTTCATTGAGTAGTTTATATAACTTCTGCATTTCAAGTCTATAAAAAGCTTTTGCAGACTTTTCACACTGTAAGTAGTAATTTGTTTCATTGCCATTTGAATTTTTTATATGTAATTCCTACGGATGTTTTGCTGATATTGTCAGGCTTAAAAGCCGAGAGGCTTTTCAGTTATTTCTTTCTCCTTTTTTTTTAAGCCCAGATCCATTCTATCTGGGTAATTTAAAATTAGTGGAATTAATCACTCAATGATTTAAAAGCCAAACTTTGCGGTGAAAGAGACTTGGAGCAAAATGATTTTATTTTTCGACATCCACAGCTGATTTGAAAGGCCTTTTCAGCCGGTTATCCGAAGCCAATATTTAACTGTTACTTATTCCCCTAATTTCTGTCCTTTGTCAGGGGAACTTTCCTCGCTCGATCTTGTTGCTCCGTTCCACGCTAATTGCGGCTTACATTATATAAATGGCTTTGTAAAGAAAACTATAACCCCCAGCCTCGAAAGTTGCATGTTTCTATTTGCTCAAACTTGATGCACTTATTTTGAGAGGGTCATTTCGAGGAAAGCTGTGTAGGCACTGAGAATGTCCCGTATAATAAGCTTAAACAGAACCTTTTGTCCGTCCTAGTCTTCTCAGGCCCGAAAATTAGGCCTCCTTTTTCTGGCGGGGGGCTGAAGTGGTTCATTACCGCAGCCTCCTCTGGCAGGCCTTGGCCCAGCCATTCCCAGTACTCGAGCTCTGTAACTTCCTTAGAAAGGACGAAGGAAAACATGGCACACAAAGGTCTTGTTAGCACTTCCTATGTGAAATTAGCAGCTTTCTAAAAGGTACAACTCCAATTACCTAACATTGTGGGGACGCGCACAAACCCAACAATGAGCCCAGTCTTGCAAGTGACATGCTGTCTCTCTGGAGTTACTTCCCTAATTAGGGATGACGAAGCCCCATTCTGGCGAGTGCATCTATTTACAGTGGGCCACAATGCCTTAACTCGAGCATCCTCCTGAAAGGCCAGTGTTAAAAAACACAAGTGCTCTTTTGGCGGAGCCGTCCGTGGGGAAGCGCCGCATTCCTCGCGGCTACACCCTCCCGAAAAGGGTGGCCGCTTTCCCCCGCATTGTTCACACTTCAGGATTCATTTGGGACAATAAAGCTCCTGCCCCGTGAGCGCTGGGAATTACAGTGGACAATGGGAAGGCTTTCTTAGCAGGGTCTAATGATGGAAAAAAAGAAAAATATTTATTGCTTTTGACAGTTTCACAAGGGGCAAAAATCCTTGTCGTGGCTTTAAGTTTCCACAGCTGTTGGAGGAAGGGTGGTCATATGGACTAAAACAGTTCGGCTCCTTTGTTAAGAGGCTGAGCACAAGGGCCAAGCTGTGAAATTAAAGATTAAGTTCATTAAGGTAAGATAATTGTGCTTGCATCCTTGTTGATACAGGTGTATACAGGCAAGACCTGGCTCACCGAACCTATTTATTTACCTCCTGGCTTCTTGCGAGGCAAATCAGCTTGTGAGGTGCTGGAAATGCTTGTTGTTTGCTCAGCCTGGGATGGGGCTGGCGTCCCACAGCCTTTGTGTGCAACAGCCCCATCAGGAGGGGGAGGAGGGCAGGAAATATTTGGGGGCACCACAAGACATACCTTTGCCCAGAGGACAAACCCGCCCTGCTTTCAGGCTGTGGTAGGAGTTGGCATCCTTCCTTGGAAGAGAAATGCCTTGAAACACCGGTGGTGTTGCTGTGAGGGAGGGGGAAATTATTAATTCCCTGGTAGCTTATTTGGCATAAAAGTGTTACTGATTATTAGTTTGCTGCCGCTAAGTGTTTGGATTCTTCACTATTATTGTGTTATTTGTATTGTTAACAGTTCACAAGTTCAACAGTTTCAACTAAATTGCACTATAATATTAGGGTTCCAGTACGAAATTACTGCAGTTAATAATAAAATAAGACCTTTGTGTAGGTATATAGATAGTTTCCCAAATTCATTAAAAAAAGCCCTCATGAATTAGCGCAAACATACTGCTAGGGGTTGTGCTGTTTTGGTTCAGCAGATCAATTATCTATTGTGCTATTTCAGTGATGAAGAAGGATGATAATTTTGAGTGATTAAAAACGTTGCAATACAGTTTCCATTGTATTTCATTGAAACAAACGTAAGGCAGGGACTTGCACTGAGGACCCTGATGGTTCACTTCTGCCAGTTTACTTTCTCTCACCCAGCCCAGCATCCCACTCAGACCACCTCAAGGAGCACATCGCACGGAGCAAGGAGCCAAACCTGGTGCTCAGAAACTGTGCCTTGCAGGACCTCTCCTGTAAGAGAGCGCAGTTTAATTCACTGTTGTTTCTCCTGCGACGATGCTGCTTCTCGGTTCAGTCTTCTGTGTGTTTCTCAGTGTGAAGTGGTTTGCAATAGCATGCTGTAGTTAGGACACACATCCTCTCGAAGGTATTTTCTTCCACAGATTTTGTGCAGGTCGGTGTCAACAAGTGGACATGCAGTTTTTCAGGGATCAGAAATCGCAGAGCAGCACAGGCAGTTTGATGTATGTACTCCCCAGGATAGGCCTGTGCACAGAATTTAATGTTTCTGTCCCACTCTACCTCGGCAAGCCAAGACTTCTGCGCCCATTAGGCAAAAAACATACAGAAAATACTGATGACAGAAATTCCTCAAAGACAACATCTTTTCTGCAAAGCTGAAGAGATGCCTGTATTAGCAGGCACATGAAAAATAACAAGTTTCTTCTCCTTCAAGCTAACAATACATTGGGCCCAATCCTGCTCATATTAAAGAGCTGGTTCCACTGTCCCTTGCCTGCTTTAGTCTGTTTTCCCCACATAAGTGACTAAGGAAGCAAATTCAGGTTTAAAAATTCAGGTTCAGATTTAAAATGTACTGAGCTACAGATATGCTAAATATCAGAAACGCTGCTCTTTTAGAGAGACATCTGTTTGTACACAAATTCTCTCTTTCTTCTCCTGGAGAATATAAATGACATATCAGTGTTTTTAGTAAGCAAGTCATTCAAGTAGCATAAAACCTTCTTACGGCTTCTGTAAAATTTAGGATCTAGGTTTCTCTCTTGTGGCATAGATAATGAATTCTGCTTGCTGGCTCGAGAGAAAAACCCATTACGTAGCTGGCATATATATCCTACTATAGCTAACAGAACGTTTCATCATCTGAAACATTTGATAATTGCAAAGAAAGTTGCAGGAAACTTCTCAAGTGGTTTTAAGTTCTTATTTTATATTTTGGTCTTAGTGAGAGCAGTCACTAGAAGGGTGTTTTTTAAATGAAGTAAAATGGTTCTCAGTATGTTTTTCTTTAAAGATTTGTGTATTACCAAAATAACTTAAACCATTTTCAGCTAAAAGAATAATTTTCAATGAAGCCTGTATAGAACAATTTATGAAAAATATCCTTCATAAAAACTTAATGTATAAATCTTCAGCCTCTTCTCTTTTAGTGGTTTTTCATAGGCTGTTGAAAAATACTTGTAAATATAACTGAACAGTTCATGAAATAATCTGCCTACAAATCATTAAGGACAAATTAAATTAGCTTTGTTTTCCAGCATGTAGACATGGCTGAGTAAAAACAAGGACTTCCAATATTTATTGAATAGATCCCAGCCTAAAAAAGAGGTACTTTGCTGAGATGGGTAAAAGAAAGTGGGGAAAATTGACACCTCAGCTGTTTCTCCATCTATGTTTGCATATGTACAGGATAGAGGCATTACAGTATATTTGAAAAACAGCATCTCTGAGGCAGTTTGTTTTTAAGAAGGGTTTGCTCCCTGAAATCATTCACATGTTGCATGTGTGACTGTTTCTCTCTCTAACGTGTGTATGCACACGTTGTGTATGCACAACTGTGGTATAGGCATTGATGAATGCCCGTGATATGTGTGGATGCAGATGAAAGTAACTGTGTGTATGCATATGCATATATAAACTTGAATACTTTAGCAAATTTGTAGTATTTGATATATATTATATGCCAGATGGATTGTTCATTACAATGGCTCCTAGTCTGCACAGAAGTATAACAGATCCAGTAATAATTAAGAAATGACTTCACTTTGAGATAAAGGATTTTCTGTAGTGCTGTTATAATTTTCCCTGCTTTGCCACCATGCTGCCATAAAAACAGCAAAAAATTTTTAGGAACCCTTGCCAAATCTTTTGTCTTAGGAATTATGCCCTGAATTTTCACCCGTGATTAATGATTGCTGTGTTGCACTTGTTCTGTGATTGACCACCTCTTCTTGGAGAGTAATTCTTCCCTCAGGAATACATATCGAATTTGAGCAGTACCTGGGTTTTGCTAAACAGACCATTGAATGAAACACAGTTCACACAATAGCTTCTGCTTTTCTTATTCTCTGAAGGATAAAACTACACAGTTGCAGTTTTGTGCTTGGCATATTTAGGATTTATGAGAAGATTACAGTGAGAACACAGGCTGTTTTTTTCTGGTTTTTATGCCAGGGGGTCTTGACTAACCAATATATGGTGAATATTATTAAGAAACCTATGAGGCTGCATTTCCCTGTGTCCTCTACAGTATGTCCTAAAATTGTTATCTTACTCAGCTGCTGAGTCCACCTCCTGTTCTCTGTGGATTAGTTATTTAGCTTGGGTATTAAGTAAATCAGAAAAGGTTGATCTAAGAGTCATTATAGGTGTTTTAGTATCAAAATTTGTCATTGCCAAATAAAATTTTAATATTCTAAAATACGTTCACCCCCTTTAACAGCATGATTAGCAAACGTTTTGCAGGGAAAATAGATGGACAGGTTCAGTACATGGATTTTGCATAATGTGTTATTCTGTCCTGCTGGAAGTAAAATCCTCAGAGCTTTTTTTTATTGTTGTGAAGCATTTTTTTTTAAAGGATTAGGCTGACATTTCTGAAGAATCTTGTATAGGGTAGAAAGGCTGTCACTAAGCATCCATGCTTTTTTTGGCAAGAGAAATTAGCCTTCTTCGAGTTCCATACTGTGCTGCTGGTACACAAATTAGCAAATATAGTTTGACTCTAGTGCAAGTCATTTTTTCTGCAAGTCATTTCCTGCAAAGTCAATGTTACAAAGGGTTTGGATTTTTTATAAATGATCAGAAATTCTTGGGCAAAAAAGCTCGTGAGGATCGACTGAGGGATGCAGTCAGCTTGTGCACAGGAATGCTTTGGCCACCTGAAAAGTCCTCCTGTGAAATCCTCTTTGGGGTCCTGGATAAGCACAGGTAGGCATCTGAATGGGCTACAGTCACTTCCTTTATAACAAAATGCAGGAGACAGATTTAAATGAGCCTAGCAGATTACATGCCCAATCAATCACAAAAGTGCGGTGAAGTCCATTGCTTCTTTTATTTGGCTTCAGAATTATTGTTATGGTCTCTTTCTGTGCAATGCATGAATTGCCAAAAATGGGAGAAGTTGCTTATTTTATTTACTGCCATTGTACCAAACAACTCTTCCCTCTGCCAGATCAAAAGTATTTGTCCTCCCGTGGTCAGTGTCTACTCTGCAGAGCTACAAACTTTAAACCAAACAGCTCAGGTGCCACACAGGATCTAACTGAGAAGCACAGCAATCTTGATCACTTGGGTCTTTGATCTCCTTGGTTAAGGCTACTTCCAGAAGTCAGGCCAACATCTTGCTCCACAGCACTGCAGTCTTCAGTGCAGACATAACCTTAGACAAAGAGTCATCAGGCAGCCAGAAATGAAAGAATCCTGTCTTGAAGAAGCTCTGTTCTCTCTTCTTTAGCCTGTTTTTGCTGCACTTCACGACATGTATTTAACTTCTGTGATTTTGGGGTACATCCTGAGGCAATGCAGAGCATGGATGCTGTTATTCATCAAGTGGGCTGCTATTTGCTATCTCACCGTCTATGTTATCAAACTGTAATTCTAAATAGACCCTGAAAAATACTGATGATCTGAGTACGCTGATTAATTCTAAGTATAGAATTAATATGATTTAATTTTCTGAAGAGTCTCAGCTCTTCTGATACACTTCTGCATATGTTGTTCCTTGTTTTTCTTGCCTTTTTATGAAGAGCTGGAGCATGAAAAATAATAATGATGGTCAAAAGGGGCTCAAAGGCTACTTGAGTGAAGGCAGAGGCCAGGGACACTGTTCCTGAAGTAGGAAAAAAACCCCTCAGATGCTGCTTAAGGTTCAGAATAGGATAAACAAGTCAAGGGAACTGTGTAACATTAGACAAGAGAGTGGATTCAGAAAGAATAAGTGGAAGAAAATGAGAGGAGAAATGCTGGTGAGTATGCAGAAATTTTAGAGCACTACAGACAGGGATGATGAGTTTAAAGGGCACATGGTTGGAGACAGGGAGCCAAGGGAAATGATAAAAATGTCCATGATGCTGGTTAGAATAAGGAGAAAGAAAATTGACTTAGGGGTCATTTCAGAATGTTTTTAAGAATACACTCGAGTGTAAGTACCTAAATAGCTTCACAGAAATCAAGCCGATGACTTGCAGTGAAAGCCGTGCGTGCACCCGTGTACTCTGCTGTACCGGAGCTTTTAACAATAGCCTTTGCACAGATTTGAGTGAGGGTGGAGTTGGAGAACAAAAGGTTACAAGTAAGATACATGGCCAGCAAACAGAGAAAGGCTAATGCAAACTGAGTGCTAAAGGTAATATATTTCTCTTTATGTTCTGGAGCTACCTAACACTTTTGTTCCATACCCTCTGTATTACTTTTACATCAGGCTGAAAACATTCAACATTAACCTAAAACTTCGGGTTTCCTAAATTCCAGCTCTGAGGCTGTGCAATTTTGTGGCTGTAATACACAACCCTTTCACTCATCACTTGCACTGGTTCAAGTTTACTTGAAAGGTTCTTGAACAGCAAGAGGCCTTTTGGCTCTGGTAGGTCTGCAGGTGCAGTATAATGTTCAAGTGTACAATCCAGGTATAGATCTTGGTGGAGATCTGTAAGTCTGTGTCTTTTTCATTATTTCCAATTGGAATGGCATCTTACAGACAGTGAGCAAACTCATTTTAAATCCTGCAGTTTCCTTTTCACAGCATATGATTAATACCTGTCTTTCCCCACCCCTCCAGTTTTGTCCTGCTACTGTCGCTATTATTTGCTGTGCACCAAACATGTAGTTGGTGTTTCACATGCAAAAGTGGAGTGTGCCTAACGACAAAAGCTGTAAGAGTCTTTACATTGGTGTAACTAAGACTTAAATAAGTGTGTGAGGAATCAGGAAGTGGGTAAAGACCTAGAACAAATGGGACAAATGCCACAGTAAGACCTTGAGGTTGTAGGGTGAGTTACATGTTTTTGGGTGCCTTTTATGCCATAAAGTTTCAATTATTAGTGCAATGATAATACTCGTATTTTCTAGTTCCAGACTTTACTATTGACCTCTTATTGTCTCTATAGCCCCTTGGTTCTCATGGCAATATCATTTTGCTTCTTCTCTCTCCCTTTTCTTCTTTATACATCAGTCTGTGCCTGTGAGAGGAGTAAGAGTTTAGGAAAGATCATCTCTAGTGATGCTGATGAGGTGTGATGTTTGCGATGGTGTTAAAAGATGTTTCCTCTATTGCCACAGAGCCCTTTCCTTCCCAAGAAACCCTCCTGGTTTATTAGCTCAGTAGATACTGGTAGGTGTTCAATGTAACTACAACTGTGGTTGTTGGATAACTTGTTTTTTACAAAATTCCTTTAAAACTGTTACCTTTTGCTCATGAAGCAGATAGTTTAGAAAAGAGGTGTTATTAGCAGATGAAACTTCAGTTCCTTGAGATCCTAGCCATACCCAAGGCACAATAAAATCTATGGAAAATATTGATTGACTTCAATAAGGCCAGGACTTTACTATCAGTATCCAATTTTTACCGTAGTTATGGTCCTCACAAATGTGCTTCCTCTGTGGAAGAGGCTTTTTGAAAAGCTTTCAGACAAGCCTTTCCATCACCAGAGTGGCCACAGATCAAAAGCTTGAACTGCTCAGACTACATCATAGATTTACACGATAATATAATGAGAGAGCTGTGTATTGCATCTGGAAATTCAACTGAGAGCCTCAATCAGATGACGCTGAGCTTTGTCATTAAAGAAAATGCCAACCTTTCCCCAAGTGCCAGGAAGGCAAATAAATACAAAGGCCAGAGCTGGTGAAAAATCATGATTTTTTTTTTAAATATCATTAATTTAAAACAAAACCAAAAAAAAACCAAAACAACCTCCCAAAACCAACCAAACCAACCAAATTTGCCTGATTTAGTAACAGCACTGAGCACTACACATTCTTTAATCTCCTGTTTTCCTGCATCACAGCTCCCACCCAGCCAAGGCTCCCTTTTCACAAGGACTTTTTTCACAGGTTGTTTTATACAGGACTGATCCTTTCTCTTTGACAAGAAAAGGTGTCTGTAGCCATAAACAATCGTTTCATATTTTGTAGCTGCTTTCTGAATCGCGTTTTGTAGGGTGGGTAAATTACTCTCATGTTTTTCTTCCTTAAAAAAAAAGAATAAGTTTCCTGTAGTGCAGGAAAAAGAAAAGGCAAAAGTCAGACCTCAAATTTCCAGTGTTCCCATAGTGGACCAGTGGGCTCTGCTGCAGGAAGTTTTATAAATACTCGAGCTTAAAACAGGAATCAAAACATTGCCCCTGTCAGAGCTGGTGTGGCATCTGTAGCCTAATGTTAAGATTACTTCTGCATTATTGGTAAATTAGTACATTAAAAGTACCTGCAAACCCAATAAGCAGACTCTCTGAGTCAGCTGAGGCTCTGTATACCGAGTCCAAACTTGGTTCTGTAGTGACATCACTGAGTATCTAATAACAAAATATCAGGACTGAGTGCAAGAGTGGTAGAAGGATAAGTGTGACCTCATTAAAAGACCTTATCCGTTTGATTTCCTTCTGATTGTCAGACTTCAAGACTGGAAAATCTGCCTTTTCCTGACTTTGGTTACTAGAGCTCTGAACCTCTTGTTTCAGTGTCAGTGCTGAGTAGTCAGAGCCTAACCCTGGTGGCAATGCAAACTGAAATTAATATTAGACTTGTGTGGATTAGAACTCTTTTAAGAATGTTTCCCTTGACCCTGCCCACCAAAATCAACAAGAAAAGCAATCCTAGGGAGCTGCATACAGAAAACTCTATTAAAAACCTGCTCTTTAGATAGAAATATGAAATTAGGATTTTTAGTCAATTTTCCAACTTAAATTTGGCCTTTGTGTTAGGCAGGCTTCATGATGCCTGGATTTAGTTGGTTTTCACAGGATCGAAGCTTGCTTCCATTTATGTAATACATACGTAATAGAGGAATGGACTAAGGGTAACATTGCAGAGGTAGCTATAAATCTCGGGGGGTTTATATGTATGCACATATATTTCTAATAGGGTGTAATGCATTGCTCCCTTCAAACTGCCAGTGTGGGCTTTCTTTGCTCCACCGTGGGCACTTTACCTCTGCTTTTGTACCTGCTCATACTATGTCAGTTGTCGGTATTTGGAGTGTTTGACATAGCTGCTGCCATTGTAAATTGAAAGATGGAACCATGGGCCAGATTGCTTTTATCTGTTATCTAGTTTTGATCTTTTCATCTGCTCTTTGCCAAGTAATGTCAGGCATGATTATTTCTAACTTGCCAAAATTCTGAACGGCTTTTAAACAGGTGACATTTTCATATAAAAAGACTCTACCACAAGCATGTTTCTTTTTCCAGCCCTGAATGTCACCTTTTCTCCCATAATTACAGTGGTCTAAGTGACACATTTCTGGATTACTGACAGTTTTAAAGATTTGCTGTTTGTGGGTATTGCAATTACTGTGCATTACTTTCTCCCTTCTGAGAGGGGTGAAATTATTTCCATAGATGTTGCTGCCTTCACAGTTTTGCCTTTGATTTTGCACAGTTGGCTCTAGACTAGATCTAGATTTGGAAGTAGCTGGCAATAACTTAATGTCAAGGAAATAAATAACATCGGACTCAGCTACTGCCATCAGTTAGATGAAATCTTTCCTTAACTTTTTCTTTCTTGCCTGGAAGCATTTGCAAAAGTCTGTATCCTGGTAGAGTTTGTGGGCAAATATTTTTGTGCCTATGGTCGCTTATGGATGTTAATGATTCCTCTCATTACAATTATTCTCTTGTATGGGTACATCTCTTGCAAGTGTATGCCCTGTATAAGTGCAGTTTTTTTGTAATGGTGCTGTATTTAGCCATTGGATGCTGATGATACTTGGGGTCCATGTATTTCTGCTGGCATTCCACCTCTACATGTAGAGAAAGAGTAGGTTGAAAATGAAGATAGTAAGCTTACTGGGCAAGTCTAGGCTCACAATTTACTTGCTCTGTTTTATGAGTTTCCATTTAAAACTACAAATAAAGTGATCAACAAACATTATATGACATCATGCAATTTAAGTGACAGATACCGTAAAAGAAATATAATAGTTCTTTGTTTCCTCTTTGGTTTCAAAATAAACCCCTGGGAAACACCAGACACACAAACCAGAGATCTACTTGTGGTCTACTCATCGTTTGTTCTATGTATCACAGCAAACGTTTCCAGGACAGACTTACCCAAGTCTTCTACAAACTCTAGAAGGCAGATTCTCACGACTGTGTTTGAACACTAATTACAAATTTTAGTATTTCAGGTTTGAATAGCAAGCTACATAAATCTGTTAGTCTGCACTGCAGATCTCTGGAACTGAAAGAACTACACCCTGAATTTGTAAAAGAATTGACTCCTTTATTGATTACTTTTGGACAATTGTTTTTTAATTTATGCACACTTAGACAATTACATCCAAAAATTGCCTACATAAATTAGGAACCTGAAACAGGAATTTAAAGAATGGAAAGAACAAGAGCAACAATAGACTTCACAGTCAGTCTCCTTTAAGTCCTTGGTATAGTCACTAAGTTAAGATACAAAAGCATTTGCAACAACAACATAGTGGGCAGAGAGTATAAAAGAGAGGCCATGCAGCCATTAAGGCAATTAAGAAAGATTAAGATTGCTTGTGGTGGAAAGACCCATTAATCAATAGGCCAGAAATCACAGCATGTTGTAGAATATACTTCACAAAAAAAAAAAAAGAAGGAAAAAAAAAGAGAGAACAAACAGGCTAAATATATCCCATACCAGAGTTCTCATTAATGGGAAATCATATTAATCCCTCAGATATTGTTGGCTCCATAGTTAGGTTTTCCATTTGCACACATAGGCACAGCACCGATGAAATGCATTGTAACTGATGTACAAACCAGTGGTATTTGTGGAGGGAAAACAGAGCTAACTCAAGAGGGAAAGGGTGGATGCTGCTCAGCGTTCTGCAGGAGAGGGACAGGTATTACAGTTATTCACTGCCAGCAACAATGATGAACAAGCCCCCATTCACGACCCTAAAGCTGCTGTACAAAGACAACACGATGCCTGTCAGAAGGATGGGTAATTGAAAATCCTTACATTTGCAAAATGCCTGTGGGCATCTAATGCAAGTCTTCATATGGTAATGAGGAGAGGAAACAAAGTGGGAGGGCTACTGAGCGTGTTAAAACTTGCACCTGAAATAATTGAAAATTGGCTTAGACGGGCATGTAACCAGCCTGAACCAGCTCTAGGGCACTCAGCTTCATCTTCAGCAGCGAGGTCACCACCCAGTTCCAGGCCTATGCCTGTTGTCTGAAGGAGCAGCTACAGGTGGGCAGGAACTGATTTGCTAACTCGTTTTGCAGAAATAGCTGCAGCTGTTTGAGGGTTTGGGGATTTTTGTTTGGTTTTCTTTTTTAGAGCAAACTGAAAAGCAGAGGTGGGAATGGGTGGGGGTTTTTTGCAGAGGAGGTTGTGTTGAGTCATTTTTTGAACCTGAAACTGACTCCTGAAGCTGTTCCCCAGGAATTTTCTGCTTCTTGGCTTGAAATGAATTTTTATTCACTGATTTGAGCCAATAATATGGAAAAATAATTTAAAATTATCAAAATTACTGACTTCAAGTAATTTTCAATTATGAAAACTACTGGATATTATAAACACCCAAACCGTGCTGTTTTGGTTGATTGGTTTGCAAGCATTCTTGAGATGCATTGTTGTTTCAGGAAGGAGTTTATTTATTACTTTTATGTTTTCTAATTGCCATCCAGGTGAGGAAAATGCTTTCTTACAAAGCTGAATGTGATTCTGAGGTATATAGAAACAGATGAGGCATCTAGACTTTTGCATTCACGAGGCAAATCATCACTTTGGGGTTTTCGATGTAGTCAGGGTATGTTTCAGGGAATGTTTCTTTGATTAACATTACCAAAAGATATTGTTAGAGGCATTATAGGAACCAGGATTGCTTAAGAAAAGAAGGCTGGTGTCATACTTGCCTTATAGTAGCTTTGGTATATAATGATAAATATGGGATAAAAATCTATTCTACTGCAGGTATTCCATTATTTCCAGAGAGGTCAAGTATACACAGATTTTCCTTAATTTCAAGCAAGGATACAGGCATCTAGATTTTCTTAACATCTATTACTTCATTTCTTTGTTTTAGCACAGAAAAACTCGCACAATTCCCAGAAAAGCCGAAGACTCAAATTACAAATATCCTGAAGCGGTTGATTTTTAGGATCCTGCATCATTATGAAACAACATGATCTGATATAGGGCACCTCTGCTACAGCTTTTGCTGGCAAACAAGTTCTTTACACAGGTTCTTCATAGTTAAAAAAACCCATCGTGTAGTAGCTTTTGGCTGAACGAGCGAGCTTGAAGAGCTGGCTGTCTCCTTGACTGCAGAGAGCAATGGCCTTTTCCTATACAGCAGTCACATTGTGCTTTTGAAGATCTCTGAGTCTATTTTGATACCAAATATGTGTTATTGTTTTGGGAGGCAAAGGCACTGGGTTGATGTCTGTTGTCTGCAGCGATAGAGAAGCCTGGGGTTTCAGGATTCTTGATCTTGGTGCTATTTATATTCTAGTAAACAAATATTTTATTGTTGATGTGTGGGTGTTCAGCTGTCACAGTAGTGTCTGAGATTATTAGCCAGTTTTTAGGTGCTGTACGTCTGTTGTCTGCCATTCGTGTTCTATATACAATCACCTCACTGTTCTCCTATTGCAGCTTCTCAATTTTACTACATAAACACATCTTCTATCATATTGTTTATCCATGCATGGAGCAAGAAAATAATCTGACTGCACCATTCTGGACCTCTTGACATTTAGAGAGAGTTGGGATTTAGGCATACCATAGAAGGAATTGCAGTACTCAAGATGTGAAGTGATTAAGATGTGAATAAGGATTTCAGCAGAAGCAAGGTCAAGGTAAAGATGAACTTAAGCAGAATTTCAGAGGTGAGAATAAGGAGAGTGGGAAAGGTAGTTTGGTGCTATGAAAAAGCAGTTTATTGTTTTCAATTTTGCACTGCTGGGATAGAAATATAAAGGCTTTTAATATCCTTTAATTATGCCGTGCCTCTTAGAGCACAGAGATGGCAAACAGTGACACATTGCTGCAGTTTCCTTTGCCTCCCTCTGATTCTCTACTTCTCCCTCCTCCTGATTCTTTTTCCTATTTTCTTTTGCTAGATGCTTGATTTGAATGGTTTATATATACAAATCTCTTTGTTATAACTGGCTTTTACAATTTTCATGTATTTCTATTCTCAGGAATTCAAGAACACTTCTGGTGTCAAAGAAGTCACCACAGCTCTTACTTCCTATGCCTGACACCAGGGAGAAACAATGCTTCCATGGAAATAATGTTCAGTTTCCAGGTCAGTTTTGTTTTGCTTTTCTCATTAGCTGTCCTTCCATAGTAGCTCTTTCATATGCAGAATAGCTTGTAAGTATTAGATCTGCTGATGGAAAATCTCTGGTCCAGCTACAGAGAGAACACCCACCCCTCCAGCATACTCATGCTATGCAGTGGAAACTAGAAAGAGAAACAGCAAGGAGGAAAGGGTGAAGTGCAAATCTTCGCAAGGGGACATAAAGGCTGATGTTTCATAGTTTGACAGTGCCAGATTTAGTAAGTTTTGTTGGGGTTTTTTTTGTTAAAAATCTCAGTGCAGTTCTTTTTGATGCTTATGTGTTAATTCCAATGTACACGTGTAGGTGTTAACCAAACTATTTGGCTTTTCATACTAGAAAAACCTAAACAGCTATATAATAAAATGGATAATCTACCACCAACATTTGCCAAATGTTTTCATTACAGTCTTTTCACTTTCCTCTTTCCAACCTTTTTTCTTTTAGATGTCTTTTAATGTTGCCTTAGGTACTGTAGCATAATGCTGAAAATACAGGTTAACATTTAATGAAGCATTTTAACTAACTGAAAGTAAAACTTACCTTTTTTGGTATTATTATTATTATTATTATTATTATTATTCGTACTCCAAATCTTAAAAATCTTTGGGTATTTTACTCTTGGTTGGAGTTTTAAAACCCCTCATAATACGGCACCTCTAAAGCCTCTGCAAAATGGATTTTTCATTTCCTTTGTGGCTTTTCATGGCTATGGGCATCTGCATCAAAAGGGAAAAAATTTTTGAGTGCAAGTTCCTGATCTCATATCGTCCTTCAGGTGAAGCACCCTCACTGATTACCACTGCTCCATTTAAACAGGAGGGAGGCAACCTCTTCACAAGCCAAATGCCATTTAGGGCTCTTCGGGTGGATACAGTCACTGTTTTGATGAGAGGTAGTGTGGGCAGCATCAAGTTACCCTTTCACATGTTACCGAGCATGCGCTGTCATGAGTCTTGTTAACGGGGGAAGAAAGGTACCTCTTACTCAACTCCCTCCCCCACTGATAAATTGCTAGCACAGCTTTAAGTCAACAACCTTAAATGCCATCAGGAAACCAGTTGGTGGCCAGCATAGATCCCAGTGAGAGAAACTGTTTTGCAAACCTGTCACACTGCAACAATTTCAGTTTCTGACTGGATAGGATACTTTGGATTAGAGATGATGAAGGCATACAAAATGGTAATGAAGTTTGTGCTTGAGAGAAGAGCTTGCACTGCAGGGCTAAGAACAGGAACTTGTATTTTAAGTCTGGGAACGGTTACAAAGATGATGTTCAGCTTTCCATTGCTCCCCTCAGTTTTCCAATAGCTTAATACCTAACTGTACAGCCCAACTGCCATCACAAATAACAAAGGTCTCTATTCTGGCAAAAAGTAAGACAAGCCATACTTCTCATCCCCTTCATAGCATCTGGCTCTTCCTTACCTACATGAAGTTCAGCCAGTGAGCTGTTATGCATGTGCAATCCTCCTTGGGGTGCCAGATAACTTATTCGAATCCTTCAACCAGAATAGAAATGGAGCTGGACATGAGAAGTGCCTGAGGAAACTGAATATCAAACATGGGGCAGGTACTTCTACAATGTCTGTGAAAATTTCCACAAAGAAAATGAGCTATTGCTCCAAATAGTACCTTAGTGGTACTCAGTAGGAATGCCTACTCATTTTCATTATATTTTCCCAAGAAATAGACAAATTACTTTATTACTGCAATCATATCCGTCTTGAATGTAAATGCCACCTTCCAGATATTTAGCCCACTTTAGCAAGCAGGCTGTACCTGTTCACTAGGCCAATAACAGAAGCCAAAATTTGGTATCACTTGATCTTCTCTGTTATATAAAAGCGTCAGTCCCATTCTGATTATTTTTGCTAGTATATAGTGCCAGATAATATTGATAATTCTTTTTGTTTAATGGGATTACCTTAAAAAGAATAAAGTAGCTGGATATGTTTTTTAACATTGTATTTCCTTCCAAGAACATAAAATCTATTCTAAATTTTTATGTGTTTTATCTATGGGTTAAAATAAATATAAAATAAAATAAAAAATAAATCAGTTTAATTAGTTCACATATACTTTACAGTTTGTATTAAGCCTCTCCTGGAAGAGGTGGCAGATGTAGTGGACCTTCAAATACTTCGTATCCACCACCACCACCTCATGCATTTACATCTGCAGTTCAAAAGGTGCTCTTGAACAGAACGGCAGTCCTACTGATGTGCTGGAAGGTAAAAATGTCTTGAAACAGCACATGAGATTCATTCATGTTTGAAGTTTCAGTGAAACCTTCCTCTCAAATTTACTATAGCAAATTTCTAATGATTAGAGGATAAATTAATAGCTATGCAAATACAATTCTGTAAATAAATTGACTGTATTGATGTAAGCAGGCATTATGAAAGTTAAGATATGTGGAAATGAAAACAAACCTAAAAAGATAGATCATTCTCAGTTATACAATGAAAAAATGTCTGGTTATTCATTGTTCATTGACCAATATTTTTATAGCAAATGAAGCATAAAGAAACTGTGCACAAGAACAGTTCTGGGAAAAAAATCAAAAGAATTCCTTGCTAGATGTGATGCTGTGAAATACCATAGATTTTTGAGCTCCATATGTATATTTATCCTATTGTCTGTATAACTTAAAACAATGAAGAATAGAAGGTTGATATGCACAGCAGAGGTAGCTTTTCTGAGGTGCTTTACCTTTTGGTTCACAGGCAACCTAGGTGTTAATATTCATCATGTTCTAATTTCCTTATTCCTATGCCAAGCTCAGAACCACTTAGAATTAAGACTTCTGTTTTGCTGTTATTATGTATTATTTTGTCTGGTTTCACTTCAGCTTGTATAGTTCCACCTAAATAAGCAACTGTGCATGATTGCTTTCCAGCTTCAAACCATGACGTGTGGAGGAAATAAAATTCGCTGTGTGTTTCTGGTAAGAGATGATGTCTGCCTGTTCATTTTAACATATGATTTGAAAAACTGAGAAATCCAAGTCTTGCAATTAGGTATGTGTGGTTTCCACGGCTCTTTTTCAGCATCTTTTTAAAACCTTCTTCAAGGCATCCTGACCCCTTGATGAAAGTTATTCTTGTCTTCAGCAGATCACAGTGTTTATGTGCATCCTTCCTTTTTCCCTTTTCCTTTTTCCCTTTTCCCTTTTGTTTTCCCTTTTCCTTGTTTGGTGTCATGGCTTCCAGTGCTACAGATATTCCTATCTTTCCCTGTAGAATCTGTGGAATAGAATTTGTTGTAGGCAGTGAGAAAATCAAATTTGATAATCACTGATAGATTCAATGTATTTCCATAACTCACTGTGCTTCTCCAAAGGATATCACGATTTCACTGATGAAGGGGGCTGAAGCTCCATCTGGACAGACAGCGTTAAAATCATGTCATTATAAAATGACATAATTCAAAGAAATATTAGAAAGCAGCAATACTGCTGTAAGAATTGTAGTGAAATTGCTAATGTCTGGATGAGCCCAGAGTCTAAAGAGCTTAGAAACCGCACATTATTCTGGTGAAGGGTCCAAGGCCACTAACAGAAATATTCTGTCTGAAATCTGTAAGGACTTCAGACTTAGGAATTCTTGCTATTGAATCCTTTTTGGGGGAGGGATGGTGCAGAGACCTATTTCAAATGTTTTCGTAATGGCATGTTTCACCAGAGCCTCTAGCACAGGTTGGCTAGCATGTATATCAGGATGACAAAAATCCCTATCCATGTACATAAAAAATCCTGCAAGGTTTTTAACGTTAGCAAAATGAATCTTCCATGTCTTGTGCCTCACAACTTCATGTACCAATGTTCACACTTTTTTTTTCTTTTAACTATTTTTCCAAATCTGAAACAATAAAGAGAAAAGGAATTTTGCTGCTGAATTCAAGCACAACCGGGTGTTATCCAGAGGCTAAATTCTTTTCCTGCTTAACATAAGAACATAATAAGAACATAAGAGGCATACTGGTTCAGAACAAAGGTCAGTGTAGCCCAATATCCTGGCTCCAACAATAGCCATAAGTGGGTATGAAGGGAAGAGTAGAGAACTGGCCTTGCATATCTGATGCCTCCGCCTAAGTATACTCCCAGCTCTCAGCAACTCACAGCTGAAGAATTTCCTGAAATGGGTGTAGTGCTGGTGTTTAAAAACCCTCTATACATTTCTGTTCTGTAGTCTTGCCCAGCCTCCCCTTGCAGCTATGTAAACTTGCAGTATTTACTAACTGGCACCTAGATTTTATGGCAAAAAGTGATTAATGTCATTAGGGACTCGAGGATAATACTTTCACTGTATCTTCATTAATAAAATGGTTCTAGAACAAATCTGGTGATCTACAGGTATATGATGAGAAGTGAGGATATGTTCAAATGATTACTGTGTTTTCTTTAAAATATATATGCAGGCATTGTGAACTGAGATTTAAAAAAGAGTGGGTTTTGGCAGGGTAGGACACTAATAAACTGTTGATAAAAGACCAGCCTGTGGGCTGAATGGAGAGGTACTCAAACTGTTCAGGCAGGATGCTAAAGGCAAAGAAATAGGTGATTACCTCTGAATGATGCAGTTCTGAATAAGGGGAGAATAACTGACAGAAGCCTATAGACATTTTTCAACCTTGTTGAGGAGTAGGTGGACGTGAAATGTTATACCTATTCAGCGGCAAATTCCAGTTAGATTGCTCCCAGACCAGATTACAATAGATTCTTGTGTGTCTTCCTCAATTTTTCAAACATTTCTTTTTCTTTTTTTTTCCTTCAGTAACATCCATTGTTTATAATTGCATAGATTAACTTTCTGAGATCATGTCATTCATTTATATTTCCCCCATATTTGGCAAATATGCAAAATGAACCAAACGCAAAGATATAGACAACAAATCTTCCTGACTGTAAGTGCTTGCAAACAACAAAGAGACTTGAATGTTCTGATGACAGGGCTTGTATAAGGACCCACGTGGCTAGACAGAACAAATCTTTTATTTTCTGTGCCTACTGTAACCAGCCATATCTCCTGCTGCTCTGAATCACTAGGTTCAAATCATTGACTTCCAAGAATCCTGTAGTTGGAAGTGTTGAAGACAGGAAGACTCTAATGGGTCATTTTGGACAGCCTCCTGCCAGGACATGATTATTCCCTCCGGAGCTATGTTAGTGCTTGATGAACAGCAACACTATCCACAAATGAGGCAATGTTGTCCAAAACGCAGACGAGCAGAAAGAATATACTGGTGAATATGGTCAACAGATACCTTCCTCTGTAGCCTCTGCTTTCATTCTGTGTTGTCTTCAATTTTATTCCTTGCATTGGAAAGACATGAAAAGAAAGTCTTGTTTGAAAAGCTCCAGGAGAAACCAAACTCCTGAATTTATTAATTTGTGTTGGTTTCATTGTGTTTGAATAGTGGGGAATATTCTAAGGTAACCACAATCAAATGCTTCTCAAGCATCTGCACATTTTCTCTAACATGTGTGGGTTTTTTCCATGAGTGTATGTGTGGATTTTGTAGGGTGGGAGATGTTCTGTTACCTGCTAGTAGATTTGGTGTGTCCCTCAAAAGATGTCTCATCTGATAAACAGATTGCTTCTGGTCCCTGATAACTTATGAATCCACACTAACATCATCAACTGGCTATTTCTCCAATGAGATGTTTTAATAAGATTGTTCCAGTGAGAGTGAGGTCTATAATCTAAATTTCTGTGGCAGGAGAGTTATTTTTTGGAGTGATGGTAAATGACTTTGTTACCTGAACAGTGCCAAACACAGTGGAGAAATTTTTAAGCCAACCTGTAAGAGGATGCTGGATCCGTAGTTAGTAAAATATTCTGACGGGGTGAGACCCAGTTGAGGAAGGGGATTCTCAGTGCTAGTCTTTAGTGTTCACTTTTAATGCAATTTCCCAAGATTTTAGTATCAGCATTCTCAATCTGCAAGTCCTTTAGAGTCCTGAATGGTTTCTGCCTATGCCCACGGCAGTAGCTATGAATGTTTTTATCTAATCTACTTGGTGATGAAGCTGTATTCAATTTCATCTCATGATTAGATCTTTGCAATACACCTACATCCTGTTACATCACAAGACTAGAGCCAAACCAGAGCTGTGGTTTATTTGTGAAGGGGTGTTATGTGAGCAGCCTGCATTGTCTCCACTCTATCACTTGAAAAGAATTTTTTACTGCAGTTTTCTCCTTAAATAGTTATGATCCTTGCTAGAAACCATCTCCCTTTTTGTGTGATTCTGCGTCGGTGCAGATGAGCTGATGTGCCTTCAGAGATCAGGGATGTGTCAACCTTGACTCTGATAGGTGGCTCCTTGGCCAGTGGAGCTCTGCATCATATCATCTCTGCAGAGCTGTAGGCTCTCAGGTGACACTGTAAAGCTCAAGTTTACCCAAGATTTGGGGAGAATGGGGAGATGCCAGTAGGGTATGATAACAGCAAGGCATTTTTATGTTTTGTATTGTAAGGATTTGCTAGTATCTTTGCTCTGATGACAGTCAGTGATGACTCAACATGAGTCTAGATAGGTGTATTTTTATAGTCTGAAATAGTAAGTGAGAAACACTCTATGCCCAACCACAAATCCTTCTGGAAAGTCAATTTCTCCATTCTACCTGTGTTACACCTAATGTGCTTGGGGTTATACTTTCATATATGTAAATATATTATTCTTAAAGAAAATCAAAATGTATGTGAGAGATGATGTTTTCTGTTGCTAGCTAGCGAGGTTTTGTAGCTCTCCAATATCAGTTTCACACATATTTAGTGTAGTAGGTAATATTTAATACTGAGTGGTCTATTTTCTACATCTCTTCTGCATTTCATTTGCCGCTTCCCAGGCAAAGCATAAGAGAGGTACACGGTGCATATCCTTTAGAGGCTCATGACCAAGGAAAAGTTGTTTCCCTATAAAAGAATTCTTCTGTGTCAGTGTGAGAAGAAATCGGATTTTCTTTGGTTGGTTAAGGAGCTACATGTCTTAAGTTAAAACTAACAGCCCTTTAATTTAGGAAAACAACTAAATTCAGGGCATTCTGCTTCCCCCTCCTGAAATGAACATAGATATGAATGGGACATAGGTACTTGGTGTCCTGAAATGAAACGCTTTCCTCAGTTGGTGCCCAGGTAGGGTGGAGTAACAGGAAGGGCAAGGGTTTAATGTTCTGGTGACTCAGAATGTGTGCAGAGAGGACAGCCTGGATAATTCTGCTGGAGCTCCAGGAGAACCTACGGAGCCTATCCAGAACCCACTGCTGTTGGTGGCAGAAGACCCCACTCATTCAGCAGGCGCAGGCTCAGGCCCAGTGTTTGTAAAATGTAGGCTCGTTATCCCCAGGTTTCTTACACAAAGGTGATTGCTGTAATATTTTATATGACTTTTCTCTGAACTGACTATTCATGTTTGGTGAGCAGAATTGCCCGTTTTTATCCTTGATGCATTTACACAAAGTATCTTTTCTTTTTCTTGTCTTTTTAGGTGGGATTTTCTGTCAGCATGTTTTATTTGTGAAATAGCATGTGACACTGATGGATCTTCCCCTTTCCTTTCTTTTTGCTGATGGAAAACACCTGCAGCATAGAACAGCCTTGGCAAAGTCAAGTAAGAGCCTGTGTGCTGCCATGTGCTGCAGTAGTAAATATATTCTAGCGTACACTGAGCAGCATAAATATGTAAATATTTTACAACATTTGCTTACGTATCCTACTTATTTTTTCTTGCAGAGCATACTCTTAAAATGCACACATCAGGTTACATATGCCTGGTATAGTGGCAGCAGAATCTGCTCTGTTAATAATACTGAATATGTAAATCCTCCCACTCTTTATAACCAGTGCTGTGGGTTGCATTTACTGTAAACAAAGATGTATTTTGGGGGGCAGTTGGTTTGAGTTTATTGTTTATGTAAATCTCTCAGAATGTGACATAGCCAGATAGCTTCCTATGTTGTGCTGATCCACATTTTAGGCCAGCAGCCAAAGTATTTTATCTTTTACTTCATTATAGTGATCTTCCAATTAGCTGTGGTCTGTAATACCCTGATTTTGGTGGCAGTGGTTTGGGGAGGATTGTTTGATAGTTCTGCTCGAGAGGCAAAATGAGGGGCCTTATTATAGAAAGTGCAGAGGTTGTGCAGTAGCTGAGTTCTGTTGCAAAGTTTGCCGATAAGGGAAAACTGGCCCTTGAGCATCCATTCTATTCTGTATATTAACACTTCTAATCTGCACTGCTGATAAAACTGCAAGCCATTTGCCTTCGGAGGAATTAGTTCTGCCTCACTTGTGTAACCAGGCGATGGTGATTAACCTTTAAACTGTCCAATATTCTCAGCAGACTCCTGCTCCAGATTAGAAACTATTTAGTTATGACCAACTAAATTAACAACATTCCCTCCTCTGAAGAATAAGATTTGGAAGGTATGCATTTTAAGGTGGAATGTGGATAATGTCCTTACTTATTCACCACTTTTGCTACATAAAATGCATTTGTTGTTTAGGAGGGGAAAAAAAAAGGAGAGAGGGAGATTGATTTCAGATTGAAACAACCTACAATTAGTTATGTACAGGGGGCAATATGGTTGAATTTAGCTTGGGGTGCTGGTTTAGATGGCTGAAACCTGCTTCTAACTTTTCAGTCTTAAATAGAACTTATGATGCAGAGGATAAAATGGGCAGGATGGTGCCCTGGTATGGGCAGCAGTTTAGGAAAAAGATTTCCTTCCTTTGAAATGAAAGGCAATTATCTCAGTTCTTCGGAAGAGTAATTTTTGGAAGTTTACTAACCTTCCTGTCACAATCAGGCAAAACAAAAGGTTTTGTGGATGGTGGTTACAGCCCGACACATCCAATGAACTTTAGCTGCTGTGATAACCTAGTACTGTACCATTGTACCTATGTATTTTAAATGTGTAATTTATCAATTGAAGCATACCCTTCAATACATGTGCCATAAAAGAAAAGAGTGAGGGCAATTATGTAATAGTATAGTGTTTGTCTGACGTGCCTTAAATCCCCATATTGTTATTCCTTACTGAATAACAAATACAAAATCCCTGTTAGCAATGTTTTCGGTTTTACCAGTTTTATATTAGCTGCCTCCTTAAAAATTGCTAATCTAGATACTACATTAGTAGAATGTCAGTCAAACTGCAATCCACAGTGAAACCTTCTTCATATACCAATTTAAATCATTCATGGTCCTTTCTTTGGCATTATTCAAAAGATCATAATAATTTTCTTGTGCCCACAGCACAAAAAAATCAATTATTTCCCCACAAAGACTTGAAAGTACTTAGCGAGTGCTGTAAGAAAAGCTGAGGGTTATATCAAATTGAAATTGCACTCATTACACACAACACAATTAGTTGCCACTAGTCTGGCCGGTGCTTTAATTCTGAATGGCATATCTTTATTATTACAGAAACAAGCATGCAAATGGCATTGTTCAGGATTTGCAGAAATCAATAGGATATAGTGCTGTGTGTTTGGTGGCCACTGTCACTCAGTCTGCTGTGGATTTGAGATAATGTGTGTATTTGAATTAATGAAGGGAACGTGAGACATCATAAGTGACACCCAAATAAAAGAAATGGGTACATGATATTTGTAATTATTCTACTTGTGTTTTTGTTGTAAATACTTGTGCTTTTTGTTTTTTAATCAAAGGATTAATTGCATTTTAATAAGGCATTATGATTTTCAGAGCTTTAGTTAATTAAAACTTGTAGTATATAATTATGAAGTGATGCTGAGATTTGTCTAAAGATCACCCATACATTTAGAATATGTATATTTTTCCTTGTTAAGCAGTTGCTGCATTTGGGGAGAGAGGATGAATGTTTTTAAAGGTTTGAAAGATGATGGCAGTTCCAAATGGATTTCTGTAAATGGCAGCTAGGAATGTAGATTATGTAGCTGGAAAAATTAAAGTGGAGGAACTACTGGGGTTGGAAACACTTTTTGGCTGTAGTGCTGGAACATTCATTTGCACAAATGTTAGCTTTCAGGCACAGGAGTAAGAGCAGATGTATTTGTTCAATGTATCATATCATTCCGCCCATTAGGTCCCAGTGAAATTGCTGCAGTTTGAATTTCTCAGTGTAGGCCATATATACTCACTGGTGGTGGTGCGTGGTAAAGATTATTTTCCATGTGACAAAAGGGTTTTAAAAGGAAGAAGAAGGAGGGGGGGGGGAAATGTACAGGCAACTGTATGTACCAGCTTGTTTCCCTAGCAGAGACAAATATTCCTGGTACAAAGCTTTATTCCCTCACAGTCTAACCTGGGACATACATATATATGAAAAGAGACTGTTTCCTGTGGGAGTATATTATATATGGATTGATAGACTAATTACTAGATAGATAAAACAGAGTTAGAGGAAAACAGTATTAAAAAGTTAATATCTTAATGTTACAAATGAAGCTTTCCTTTGGCAGTATTAAAAAAAAATCTCCTCTTGTATTTATTCCATTCCTCTCATAAGTGTATATTAGAAATAAAAATTAATGTGGTTTTTTAATATGAAGAGGGAAAAATATTGCTGTTAAATGGTATGGGGGGGGGGTAATTCCTGTCAACTATAAAATTAAATACATATTTATGCAGAATAGTCCAGCATAGTCATATATTCCTACCACCTAGCCCCATGAACAAGACAGGGTTTCACATGTTCTGTCCTGAAGTAAGGGTCTTAAATTAGACCTCAGTATTTCCTACTTGGAAGCTTGGCTTTTGCAGTGCACAAATATTTATTTATTTATTACTCCCCGCCTTGCAGATACTTTTTGAGACAAACCCACTCAAGAGCTTAAAATGTTCCAAGTGGGGCGGGAAGATGGAGCCTGCAGAGAGGCCAAAAGAACAAGAGTTCTCAAAAATTTACGTTGACTTCAGCACTCAAAACAGGATTTTATTGGGCATCTATAAATGGATTTTAAGTAGGATTTTCCCATGTTTTCTCCCAAAGCTGATTTAAAATCTAATATTATTAGATTGGTCACAGCCTTCATATTTTAACTGTCAAACCCAAAGCCTGAAAGGTGATTCATTCAAAGCTTGCTAAAATATTTGCTCAGCAGCACAATAGTGTGTGATGGAAAATAAACTCCTCTGGAGCATCTCACCCTATCAGCCATGGCCTGCAGCAGGAAAAGAATGAGGGAAGGTCAGTCAATTATGTGTGGTAATCACCGTAAGCATATTATCTGAGACACAGATGTCTTCCCTGACCCCACACGACATAGCTATTAACCCCACAGTAGCATAAAAATGGGGAGGAGGAGGAGCCGGTCCCCTAGGTAAACCAGACCTTTTCAGTCAAGGCTTGTCCAGCAGCTCGGGGAAGTTGTGGCGGCGAGGGCGCTGTCATGGGGAGCTGGCCCCGTGCACGGCGGGCGGCACTGCCGCCTTTCCTCTTCAGGGACCTTTCTATAGACCTAGTCATGTGAGATAAATAGTTGCATCATCGGAAAAATGCGACTGGCAAATTGACTCCGGAGATATTTCGGGAACGTAAACAGCCCTGGAATGCCGGGCGCTGCCCATGTTTTTACGGGAACAACTTTTGTGTTCCTGAGTACGCTCGCATAGTTGGTGTATTAGTGCTGATGAAGTGTAATACCACTATCATGCAATTGTCTAACACTTGTAGAAAACAGAGGTGATTTTCTCATTACACTGAGTAATGTGCTGATTACCACACACAGCTCCTTTTGGGTTCAAGATCCTTCTATATTTACTTCAGAAAAAATGATTGGCTGCTTATTCAAGTGAAAGGAATCTTTTTCCAGTGCAATTGTTCAAACACATCAAGTAGGCAAAGCAGACTTGGAAACTGGCTATTTAAACTGTTGAAGCTCAAGGCTCATTTAAAAGTTCGTATGTAAAATTTGGTTGCTGTGTAGGAAACATGCATTAGTAAGAGATGAAGTGTCCCTCACTAGCTCTCAGCTTCCTAACACCAAGCATGAACCCTGAAAGTAGGTCTCTATTTCATATAGCCTTTGGAAAATCTTTTCTTTAGGTGATGCTTTGTTACCTTTGAGGAGGCCATTTTCTATTTTTGTACCAAAAAAATGAATGACCATTAACCAATACAAGCTATTGCAGTGCTGCACAGCATACCATGCAAGAGAGTCCATAACTGACCAGATTTGTGATTTTTCTCCTTTTTAAATAATTGATTCTAATGCATTCCCATCCTGTGTCATCCTTGTAACTGAGATTGGACTGGGCCCGATAAATACCAGGGCATGAAGGGAATGTTTTGCTGATCAGATTGGCTACAGAATGTAGCAGAGGAATCCCCAGGTTTCCTTTCTAACAAAGGGAACTATTAAAAGATACTTTCTGTGATAGTGTCTCCTTTCCCAGGGTTAATCACCATGTGAGTGAGCATTTGCACGCATTGCTGAGCTACAGGTTAAAGACAAGGAAAGTGGTGGATTGAACACTTGACTAAGCCTAACCACCAGACGTCCAGGAAAGGAAAATCTATTAGAGATAAAGGACTTTGACGTGGTGCAGGGCAAACACAGGTTGCCGCTGTCACTGACCTCAGGGATGACCTGAAAGAGGATGAAAAGGATGGTGGAGATGACTCACTAGGATAGCTGGCTGGGCTGAAGGGAGTATTGCAGGTTCATATCATAGCCACTGCTGACCAAATTCAGCTGGAGTCCAAAAAAGAGATTTGGGCTATCCTCCCCCTGTGTGAATCCCCTGTGGGAGCCTTGGCTATGTGGAAAGATACCATTTGCACTTTCTCCTATTATTGTGATCAGTCTTGAATTTTGGTCCTCTTATAGTCCCTTATTAAACTTCCATCCTATTGTCATTTTAGCCCGATGTCTAAATGTTGCTAAGTAACCTCCTGTGTCAAATACTTTTTCTGCTGGGAGAGAATCTTGCATCAGTCACCTATTGTGACTGCCAGATTAGATACCGTAATGTGCTCAACATGGGACTGCGCTTTACTTCTATCTGGAAACTGCAGCTGATACAGGATTTAGCAGACTACTTGTTAAGCAGCATCTTTTCCTCTAGCACATTAAAGCAGCACTGAACAACTTGTACAGTTCATTTACTGGTCCCTGAGTTAACTTTAAAGTTTGGAGATTTATAAATTTTGTTATTTTACCCTTTAGCTCTAAATCCTACCTGTTTGAGTGAGCAGCTCTGCTGAAGAACACATTGCTCCATTTGCAAGCAGCGGAGGCTGTAAGTTAAGACCTTACCTCTGAGAAAAAGCAAGCAGTGCATACCTGGAGCTCTAGCAAGCCGTGGTTTCTATGAGCCTCTTTTATCATGTTTTACATGGGGCCAAATAAAAGCCAAATTCTGACTATCACGCAGAAATCAGGAGTAATGCTATTTAAATAATATGTAACTAGGCTAAAGTGAATGAGAATGCAACTTGGTCCCAATTGGTTATATATTTCAGATCAGTTAAAGTAATTGAACAGCTTTTTCTGCCTCAGCTTAATGCAGTGGTTCTGAAGAGTTCATCACCTGCTCTTGGCTCTCTTTCCTGTTTGTAGCTGATAAATCATCTTTAATGTGTTTCCTAATATTACTTTTCCATGTAAGCACTGGTTATAGTTCTATGTGACAGCAGCAGAGGAGGGGGAAGAGGGAGGGAGCAGGCAATAATTTCACCGACACAGAAATTGCTCTAAACATGCATCAATGTGTCTTAAGTATAATTGACATACTTTGAAATATATGTTGTCTATAGGCAAAATTAAATGTCACTAAACAAAATCAGAGGTGGGCAGAACTTCCATAGCATCATTCCTGGATACATATTAAATAGTAGCAATGGTTTCCATCAATATATTTGTAAAATGTTATCAAATTTCACATGTAGATAGCACATGTCTAATTCAGTCATGCTTTGTCAGTTACTCTTATGTGATAGTTTATTTTTCTAGAGGAAATATTTGATAAAACCCATAGTAATTTTAAATACATAATTTACCATGTTAATACTTGTCACTTTTATGCTCTTCAGTTTCTCCTTGTTGATATTCTCTTAACCTTATATGTCACAGCAAAAGCAGAGCATCTTCCATAAAGCTGCGGGAAGTCAGAATTTAAATTGGCTTTTCTTCTCTCACTTTTGTCCTAATTATAAATAATCGTGGCTGGCAAAATAATTAAAAAAAAAACCAAAAACAAACAACCCAAAAAACACCCAAAACGTCTTGCACCACATTTTCATCTTTTACCTAAAACCTTCTCCTGAATTATGAGAATAACCTATAACTGTTGTTAATTCATCCAAGTAAACCTATAGCTGGTTTAGATGCCAGGGAGCCCCAAAGTACTGATTCCTTTATGATACAGAAGGAAATAGGTCTCTATATACTTGATAAGTATACTGGTTGCAGGGAAACTAATCACTCACATGTGGTGACTTAAGTGTGAGAGACTGCACATACGAACCTCATTCGGTACGCATGTTTGACCACTTCACCTGCACACTGCAAACCACTCCATCTGCAGCATTGCTTCTCAGCCTTGCTGAGAAGCTTCAAATACCTGAAGCTGAAAATACAATATGAAACGTGGTGTCCTGCCACTGTCACCCATTGCACTAGTTGGAAGGGCAGCATAGGCAAGTCAAGTCTGGCTCGCTGACAGATAAGCTGTGTCTTCACCTGCCTTTTTTTGTTTTCAATGTAGTTTGGACTTCCGAATTATTCAGTTGCTTTTAAAAGGACTGATGTAGCTCTATGTGTCAAGAGATGCAGAAAAAAACCATTTTCCATGAACGCTACAGTATGGTGATAAAAAGGTTTCGCACAGATTGCAGTGGTGTTTGCATGAAGTTTCCAAACACCAGAGAGGAGGGAACTTTTGTATGCAGTTTTTTGTATTGGATCTTGCAAGAGATGCAAAGCACTCTATAAGTGAGATGTCCCAAATCAAACCTAAAGTTGTGTTGGTGTTGGTTATACCTACAGTGTAAGCAGGAGTTTGTTTCCACAAACTGATGTTTAAAATTTTCCGAAAGGACTGGGAACCTCTGGGAAATGCATGGATAATTACTAAACACAGAGGTCTGTATTTAGACAAGGTTAAATATAGGTATAAACTCAAAAATATGTCTTTGCATCAACCCAAAATTTCTCTGTATTAAACACTTCTGCCTACATGTGTCAAATTGTTTGAGTCAAAATGTATTTTCAGTATGCCTTTAACTGAAAGGGTAGAAGGGTTAAGTTGCTGTCATACCAGCTATGTGCTCTCCCTCACATCTTTGTGAGAACATCTCTCCTGTGTTCTCATCTGTGAACATCTCTTTTAACAAGAAAAGTATGGCGCAGTGATGGCAGAGGCTTTTTGCTACTTTTGAAGAGATCTTCAATATTAGCTAAGTAAGTAATGATCTTACAGAGAGTAGAAACCTGCACAAGGGAAAGTCTAGAAGAGAAAACTTAGAGGAATTGTGGTTTTGCTCACAGTTTGCTGCCTTACACTGTCCAAGAAACAGCAAATTGAATGCCAGTCCTGCAAGTTCCTGAGTGAAGCTGGGAAGTGTACAAAGAGACTGGCTTTGGACTTTGACTTAGGGCCTGAAGCGTCAAGGTACAGAGCATTTTGCATAAGATCCCGAAGAGTTTTTATTGACCTCTGTTGTACTCAAAATCTTGCAGAATACTACTCCGGGAGCTCCAAGTAACTAAACCCTTTTCATCACAAGTGTTGCTTACCGTTGTCATCTAGGAATGTTTAAATTCCTCGTCATGGTCTTTTGTGCTAGTGTTGCATACATGCTGGGCGTAATATACTGTAGAGTACAGATACCAATGCTGTGCTCTTGCAGGTTAGTATATAGGCCATCTTGTTGTCCCATCATGGATTCTCATGTTGTCCTGCTCAATCACTGCATCCTTTGGCTGTGACTTTACTTCCCTGTTCCCTTCTCTTCCAATTCTTCTTCCCTGCTCCCAGCCACATCAGCTCTTCCTCTCCACCAGGCAGTCAGACTCTGACTCCTATCTTTCCACACTTCTCTTCCAGGTCCTTTGAGCATACTGAAGACAGCTCAGAAGTGTCACTGACGCTTACAACTTCCATGCACATCCTTTCCTGATATTTGTCTTGTACATACAGTCACTTACCCAGATGCAACTTGTGCAACTGCTCTCTCCCCTATGGATGCCTTTTCTTCTCCATCTCTTTAGCCTGACTCAGCTGCAAAGGCATGCAGCAAAACAGCTGGTTGGCTTTTTTCTCCTCTGCCTTTAGCAAACCCTGGATCAACTCTCCTAATCCCTACAAAGGTTACATCTTTTATCCTTTTCCCACAAAGCACTGCTCCTTTCTGACCTCTCACTTTCTGCATTCCTGTCTATGACAAGCACCTCATCTTGTCAACAGCTTTAAGCAAAAATAGTCCTTTTGCCTTGAGTTAAAAATTAACCAAATGAAACCTGGAAGAAAAAAAATGCAGACAGCTCTGTTTGAAATATTTTTGTTAGAAAATTGCAAACTTATTTTTCAGTTCCTGGCATATTTCCTTCAATCACTGCTGCATTTCAGCTTATCTGCCTGTCATCTGTTTTGAAGATCTTCAGCTTTGATATAGCATGGCCAAAACTGAGCTCTTCTGGTTCTCTTCAGTACTCTGACTCTACTTTGACTCCTGTCCTTGGTTACGCTGACCAACATTATTATTATTCCTGTGATCTTAGACCTATTAACCTGCCATTTTGTCCCTCCAAGACAGCAGCCAAACCCATCTTTCTTTTGTTAGTAAACCAAGGAAATCAATCATCTAAACCTTTGTAGTTTCTTGAGCCTTTCTTTGTGGTCTTTCTTGCTTTTCAATGTACAGTCTTTCTTTGATACATACAGGAAACCAGCCCTAGTCATGCCCATTACTCCAAGTACTCAGTCTTGACCATTCCTCCTCTCTTACGCTTTCCCATTGCTCTCACCTTCAGGTCTGCCAAGAAGCTGTCTTGCTCTCCAGCTGCCACGGGCCTGCACCCTGTTCCTGGTTATTAGCTTGCATGAACATCACCATTTCTTTTTAACACAAATAACACCTAGTTGCCTCATATGTAAGGCACTCTCATTCTTCAGCCGCATCTTCAAAAGCCACATCTGCTGCAGCAATGACTGGTGAAAGTACCTTGGGGTCATAGCTGGTGCGTAAGGGTGTAATAGTATTAGGAGAAGGGAGAGGATCAGGAAGGTTTGCAGATGTCTACACTGAGAGTGGGCACACATCTTTTTGATTTTATAATTTTTGTTTTCCAGCTTCTGTGTATTGCCTGAATTATTTGACTGTAAGCTCTCTGGGGCAGGGATGCTTTGCTCTGAGCTGTGTGCAGCACCACCTCTGTGGGCTCCTAACCCCATCTGAAACCTTTGTGTGTCGCTGCAGCAACCTCACCGATTCACAGCCCCATTCATAGTGCTGTGCATCTGTATTTGCATCCACACTCCACACCCTCTTTCCCATACTTAATGACCTATCTTTCTCAACCAAGCACAAGGTGAGGGGCTCCATTAAATGCATCAACCTGCGAAAGCTTATATTTAAGATGTATATATCACATGTGTTTTGTGGAACTTCCGCAGTCATGATGTTTATCTTCATTTAGTGATATATTTTTCCTCTGGGAAACAGGAGGACCAGGGCAGAGACAGACTCTGACAGCCATAAGGAATGATTACTTTCCAGTTTGGCTAATGATATAATCCACTGTGGTTGCGAATCTTGCTTTCCTCTTTAGGTGATGTCAACATTTCCATGAGCTACATGTGTTGTATTCATAAGTGGTGCTTAGAAATGTGTCCTGTAATCTCCTCCTTATGCCTGACACTTTACACATGTGTTTATCTACAAGGAGTGGTGACATTAGCTTGCTAATTTTGCCAGTGTACTGTACCAGTAAGGGTGTGAGAGACTCAGAAGGATATTTAAACTGGCAAAGAGAGAATTATTGACATTAGCTATGAGTACTTTGTAAGACTCTGTTTTGGAATGTCATTTGGTAGAAAATCATTGCTGCTGAAAGTCATCCATCTTTCCCAGATGGACCTGCAAGCCTTACAGAAACCTCTTTTCCCAAATTTCACTCATTGCCAGTGGCCAAAAGTACTCACCTATTGGCATTTGCAAATTAGATATACAGATATTATTCCCTGAGATGGAGTGTGCAAATGGTATGATAAGATACAGGGGGTTTGGCAGCTGAATGGCCTTCAGTGGTGAAAAAAAATGTTCATTTGCCAAAACTCCACTTACATGATCATGTGTATCCATGGAACTCGGGTTTCCTTTATTAAGTAGACTATATGCACAATATTCACATGGTGAAGATTCTCAGCAAGATCTCATACTGCCCATGTAAGTGTTTTTTTAAAGAATCAAGCTCTTACCTCTCAAAATTACATTCATATGGCATTGTTCAATATGTATGGCTGACTACTATAGAAAGCAGCAACAAGGGGGTATAATGCACTAATTTTATCCCACTTTGACTTTGAAAATATAAACGGTACATATAAAAATTGTAAATATTACAGAGTCATGCTAGTAGGATTATTCTAAAATGAAAAGGCTAATACATCAAGCAAAATAGCCTTGCTAGTCCTAGCTGGCTCCTATTATCACCATTATCAGAGAAGATGCACCTCCGGCAATGAAAATGTGCATGAATATATGCAAGGGAGCCAAGATTTAAGGAGGTGTTTCTTTTTATCTTACAGTGAACTTCATTCTTTTGAGTGCCATGGTTAAGAGTGATAAGTGTAAGCTCTTATGTGCAGTAGCCAAGCCTCATCTAGTTAATGAAATGGTAGCCTGATAAAATACATATATAATATAATACATGTAATACTAAATTAAGATCAACATCATGACTGTGAAAGTTCCACAAAACATATGTGATATACACATCTTAAAAATAACCTTTACAGGTTGATGCATTTAATGGAGCCCCTCACCTTGTGCTTGGTTGCTATTTTGGCAGTACACTGTTCCTTGCTGCATTAGGGGACAAAATACAGCCACTCTTAATGCATTATATACTTATTTTACCTATAAATGCCTACTGTAAACAAGCTGTTAGATTAGCAAGGACAGCATATAAAGTGTCATTAGCATAATTCAATCAATCACTGAATTAGAATCATCACAGGGTTGGGTTTTTTCCATGCAAAAGACAGTGCCTGAACTGAGGGGTTTTTTTCCTCAGTATATGCTATATAATCTGGTTTTGTCTATCATTGTTCTGAATGTTAAATTGCCTATTCTGAAAAATTGCAAGAAGAGCAGTATAGTGATTTGGACACATTCTGGGGGAAAAAGGGCTACTCAGCAGTGTTTTATTTTGGCTGAGTTGAAGATGTCATAAACACCATTGCCCAGTCACCGGTAGCAGTCTTGCTCATTTCCATCACGTCCTTTTTCATGAAGCTTTCAGTGGGTGCGTTTCAGGATGCTGCAGCCTGCTCCTGCTGGCCTGAAAGTTGTGCACCCTCCATGTGTTGAAGGTGTTGTGTTAGCACTGTGTCAGAGCATCCGAAGCCAGAACCTCACCTCGGGAGTCCCATCAAATGTAATTGCACACAGCCAAAGCTTCCTGGGCTCTGCAGGGATTCATCTCATCCTCATCAAGATGACACTGTGTCGACTTTGGGACTGTCACAGCAGCACTTGTAGGAGCATAGCAGCCACACAAGGAAAACGGAGGCAAAAGATAACTTTATGCCCCCTACCTACCTTAAGGAGGGTGAATCTTTGCGAATCTTTGCGAATGAAAGCAAATGAACACAGACCAAACTTCTGTTTCATAGCCCAATATACATCAGGTCAGCAAGACAGTGGTTGCTAGCCTCCCACTGCCTGCTGAAATAATGCTCTGCTTAAGTCTGACACCTTAGCACAGCAGCAACAGATTTAATGTCTCTTTATTCCAAATGAACAAAAGAGCTAAATCATTGCCCCTTCTATAATTACCTCCTGAAGTGCAATTTAGTTAGTTTGTAAGTTGTCTGGGTTGACAGACTTGCTTAGTTAAATACAGATCGGGTTTGTGAAACGTGCCCTGGCCCTGGCAAGGTCTTCTTCATACTCATGGAAATAATAGTGGCTGTGGAAATGGTGATAGAAGAATGTAAAAACTCATTCATTAGCAAGGTGGGTAAGATGAGACAAATGAAGTGACTGTATAGAAAAATTCAATCAGCTTGAGAGCTTTTTATATTCTGACATGCAAGTTAGAATGAAAGGTCTCAGTTAACGTAGCTTAGTTCAAGATCTTTGGTTACTGATGAAAAATGATCTAGCATTTGTTATGGAACAAGGTTGGAATTGCATAGCTGAGATGTTTAGGTGCGATGCAAAGATTTCTTCTAGTGTAATTAATGCAACATTAGAGTGCAGTGTGCATGAGAAGGTTCTACTGGCATTGATAGATGGATTAAGTCTTCAGCTTTCATCTCATTTAAAATGGATCTGGTAACCAGCTCGAAAAAACAGTCTGCTAGAAGATGCTGATTAAGTAGGTAAGTCCTGGAACAGTAGTAGGGTGAGACATATCTGCCAGACAGCATCTGTTTTGATGGTTCATGCTCAGTATTTAATAGAACACTGAGTAGTCCAAAATGCCTTGAGGTAAAATAAATTGTTGCCAGCAGCCTGCTCTCTTGCTGGTTTAGTACATCTTAATAGCGATCTTTTGTCCTCAGCTGCAAGGTGATTCCTAAACATGTCTTCCAAGGTTTTGTTTGCAAAGTGACAATCAGTAATTTATACACTAAGTGTTTATTTACAACGATAGAGAGCACTGGCGATAGAATTACTGCGTGGAAACTAACTGGTTATGTCATAAAGGCGCAATTTGTCGAATAGGCAAATTGAAGTGTCTATGCCCTCTGCAAAATCCTGATGAGTGGATTTATTTGGGTTGGTGGACATCTGGTTAATCCTAGCTGTCTTCACTTGGCCGCTGATGTGAATTCCTCACATTGTGAGGAAATTTCTTGTTAGCTGTTAGCTAAAACCAGCGAGATTTGACTGAGCTCTCCGTATGCATGGAAGGCAGCCAGGATGTTGTTTGGAGAGCGCATGCGAGGTGCTTCCTGAGCACTACTCAGCTGCTGTCAGTTCCCAATGCTCTGGGTACAGGCAAAAATTCTATGCCACAACTGATAGGGTAGATTCATGCCTTTCTGGACGAAGAAGACCACCAAGTCTTTTTCCTTTGATACAGGCTCTTCAAACAGCTGTCTGCTGCTTGTGAGAGGTATTTGGTGCCTGGCGGATAGATTTGGTGGATATCTAGAAATATCTAGTGGACTAGAAATATCTTTCTGTCTACTTTGGGGCCGGAATGTGAAAGGAGAGGTGTTGCAAGTGAGCAGAACATCTTGAACACATTGATTCCTCAGTACTCCCTGAACTTTGTCTTGCAGGATGGTGACCCAGATGTAGCCTAAGCAGGGTGTTGTTTCCCTGCACATTCATCTCCCCTCTACTAATGAAGATCCACTGGAGTGCAATTAGATCTCACAGCTGTTTTCTTTTCTGAGGGACATGAGCTATTGCTGAGTGGAGGTGTACAGAATTGCACTTCTTTCTCTTCACCATGTAACAAAAAGTAATCTTGGATAAATAACTTCCCTTTCCTGAGATATTTCACATGTGTGGGAAAGTAAAGGTTCTGTGTCTGTTCAGAATCTATGTAAGCCCATTAGAAAAAGAAAAGTGAAGTGAAAAGCTTTCAATGTGTTGATCAGTCTTTATCATATGACTGACTTTGCTTCAGGTATCCAAAGAATGTGGCTGAAGATCTCTTCACAGCCTAAAAAGTTTAGAGTAGAGATGAGTCACTCGGATAAATCTGGTGTAACAACCATAAATTGGGAGAATCAATTGGAAGGGGTGACTGCTGTTATATCCTTTCGCTTGACTGAGTACATTTGTTTATTATTCTCATTTGCAAAATGCAAGGACCCCACCATGTTAAAAATGTGAAATATTTTTCTGTCATTCAATAAAAAAAAATTCCCTAACATTTGCTTTAATGTGTTACTGATAGCTGGGTTTGGAGTTTAGAACTTTACTGGTGCTATTTCCTAAGCAATATTACTAGAAATCTCTGTAAGATATGGAGTTGAGATTGACAGTCTGGTGGAATCAGTCCTATTTATTATCTTACCTATCAGAAACACTTGCTAAATTTATGCTTGCTACTTACTACCTTGGTTAATGTTAGTGAAACAATAGTATCTATGACATGCTCCAGGAAGGCAGTATGCTGCAATATACTCTGCTTATGTTTGATAACCAGCAGTCCTCAGACACAAAATTTGCACAGAAATACTAAAATTCAAATCAGGAGCTGGGGGGTTTTTTGTTCCAATTCATTTATGGCTTTTAAATAAGAGCTCTCCAGGCCATGCGTTATAGTCATTAGCCCATAAATGATTGAAAGTTTAAAACCTGTAAGGATTTGAAAACACTCAACACCTTTTAGAGTGTGCTCAGCCCTTAGCTAAGTCGGATTACTGAAGTAGGAAAAGGCATATCTTCTTTATGTCATTGGTCTTTGGGAATATCACTTTCTCCAGAATCTTGTTGCTTTACCAAAACTGGGAATGAAAGCAGGTAATTCAGTAACTTATATTAAGAATTATTCAATCTATTCTGTTCTTTCAAGACACTTGTTTGGCTGGTGTAAAGGGAAAAGCTGGATAGGCAATCTAGATGTATGTTGAGTCTTTAAGGTTCTTCTGAGCACCCTCTGTCAAGAACTGGCTTTAGAGGCGCTAAGCACATGCCAAGATCACATCTCATGTTTATATAAAAAAATATAGTGCTTAAGAAATTACACACATGTAGATGAAATGTTCCAAGCTGACAGTTTGCAACGTAGTTCATTTGCTCATATACATAAAAAAAACAAAACAAAACAAAACACCTTGACAAAGATTTATAATTTTTGTAGAGTAAAATAATCTTATGCACAGCAGAATCTGTTAATATGAGCAATTGTATATCCCTTACTGGGTTTATAAATACAGATATATATGTACATATACGTGAAGGAAAGTTCTTGTAAATATCCATTGTATTATCTTGGAATTATTGGCCAGGTAGAAGGTTACAGCAGAACACAAAATCATCTTCTTGTCTAAATTACTGCCACCATGGAGCAAATTGGAAAAAAAATTATTTTGTGTCAACCAGTCGCACCCCACTGCACACATGGATGTCTCCTAAAGCCATCAAGATAATATCTGAGCATGTAATCATAGCTGGAACAGTAAGGAATCCTCTTTTTCTGCAACAACCAAACAGCACATTGAGCCCACAAAGACACAACCAACGCTGTCACTCAGCCAAAGTTGGAAACAAGATTTCTGCCTTATAGCCTTTAAGATATCTTTTTCTCTTTTTTTTCTCTCAAATGTTCAGGCAGGAAATTTTGGAGACAACCTTGGCATACTAAATAACTTGTGTAGCTAAAGTTAAAACTCCAGTCTTTGCAGGTCACTAGAAATTCCAAACCAGAAACAAAGTAAGCTTAAATTATGTTTAGGTATTTCCAGATCCATACAGCTATTCATCCTCTGTTTTTCCAAATGTTCTTCCTATGCTAAAGATTATGGATTTAATTGTTCTTAATGTACTTATCATACTAAAAGGATTTAATTGCTTCAACCAAGTTACCTGACTATATATATTTTAGTCAGAATTCGCTGTATAATTCTTGTATAAACATACATTGTTGCATCTGAAATATCAGCTATATAACTTGTGTTTCTAATGGTAAAGTTCTGTTTCAAGGAAAGCAAAGTAAATTTCTTATAAAGGTCTGCTCTTACAAGATGCTGAATGCTCCAGGCACTAGAAAATCTGCAATGGGTGCTCAACACCACACAGAAAGTGCACACTTGCTAACAGCAGCCTTGGTTCAAGGCTGAGTGAAATCAAAGGGAATAGCTCCCAGTAACTTTGCCGAGCTTCAAATCGAACCCAGGCTCCTTATGGCTGATCTGTCAAGGTAATGTGCTATTTACAAACCACGCGAAGTATGAGCCCTTACTGTAGCTGCAGTTTCTCAGACAGAGGAAGTAATGAGAGAGTGATCCTCAGCCATAAGGACTATCACTTTGGGTCAGTTTTGGAATTTCCAGTGCAAAGCTTTAAATTTTAATGTCAATTACTCATCAGGAATATATTAGGATAATATGCAAACATGCAAAACACTCATTTGCCATCACTTTCAACGCTCACAGTTAAGTATATGCTGTAGTGATCTCTGGAAAAGGGGTATCTTAAAAACCAGCCTGGACTGCTCAGAAACCCTTGATACTGCCTTCTTACCTGCACCAAATACTGATCTTGAGACACAGCAAGAAACTGTGCTGTCCAAACTGATTGGAGGGGGAGAGGTCTTTGAGAAATTTTTCCCCTGACATTTTCTCGGTCATATGGATTTTACTTGTCTTGTCCTGTTCATGTTCATGTTCATATGCAGCTTGTTAACTTCTACTGTAGAAAGCTCTTTAAAGAAATACCATAATGTGAAATGACAATAGGCTTTGCCTATTTACCCTTCCATCAGCAGCTTTCTGTTATCCCAGAACGCCAAAGGTACTATACATAGGATCATATACATCTTGTCATTTTGGTCAATTCTGTTTTAAAAAAAGTAAACACACCTAGAAGATATAAACATGTCTTTGGTTTCACCATATTTTACTCCTTATGGATCTAACTCTAATGTAAAGTGCAGTGGTTTAGTTTGTCTGCTTTTAAAGGTAAACCGAACATGTCTGCATTGCAAGAAGTCTATGGGTACCTACTTTTGACCATGGAGCAATCATGCACTTTTTTCTGCAAATGATTATTTTCCAAAAAGCACATTAAAGTGCAATTTATCCATTTTACAAAAACACTGTATCATTTCTGTGTTTAGCATTATATTCATGGATGGATGACTCTTCTACAACAGAATATAGTGTTTACTGTACAGGCAACAGATTTTCTACACTGCCTGGCTACCAGTAACTAAGAAAAAAAGTGAACTGTGAACGGTTCTAATGGATCCTAGTCTATTAGTACACTGCAGTTTTATTTCAGGATAAACTGGCTGTAAGCACAGGGAAAGAGCATTACTTTGTTGATTTGAGTGACCTATTGCAGCCCAGAATCTGGGTCTTATCTATTCCGGGCAATTCTGAAGCTGAATGAATTACTTGCCACTTCTGTTTAAATACGATTCTTGCTAAACTGATTCAGGGCCAGATTTTCAAAACCTCATTGCTAGGAACACTGCTGTCTAGCCAAAAGGAGAGAGGAAAGTAGCTGCACTGGCTCAGGGACAAGACAGGAATCAGAGAGCGGCATTTTGACTGTTTTGATGCACAGGTTGTATTTCTAGCAACAGAATTACCCACTAACAAAAGCAGTTGCCTGTGGTGGTCCGCTACAGCCTATCACTAGTGTTGGAATTATTTTGTCATTAACGTAGACAGAAACAAGTGTGACTTAACACTTACACCAAGATATAGACTAGATTCACATCACCCTTAATATGCTGAATAGCATAAATCTGTGGTGCAATTCCTGACACAGCCAAGGGGCTGTAATTTGTATCCTCTGCCTACAGATTAGCACCTCAACTGCTTCTGAGACTAGCAGACCACAGCAGTGGAGACATAATGCGTCCATTTTTGCAGGCAGAAATCCAACATCGATCTTCCTTCAGGGAACAGTTACACAAAAAATTTCCTACTCCATTTGTACTGGTAAATTGCTTGGATTTGATCAGTGTATTTGAGTTGTTAGTAGCTGTTGTCCTGATTTTACTGGCTATAAGTGTTTTTAATTCCAAGTAAGGGAAAACTCATTTGTGTGGTTTTATATATTTTTGGATCTCTTCCCACAGATACTGAGAAACAGAATACCGTAGGTCAAAGAAAGGAAGCCACAGCGGTGCCCATCCTCAGCTTTCCTAGCAATTTATTTCTGATACTTTGACATGTGCACTGGAAGGGATTTTCCCCCACATGTAGAGAGAATGGTACATAGAAAGCTGCTGATTTATACATAGTTTTTAAAAGGCCTGTATCTCATTGTGTCTTCATGAAAAATACTTCGGGTTTTGCACAAGATCTTTTTGTTTGTGATACAATTATTAATTCTTTAATACCTCATCATAATTTTTGCACAGCTAAAGGGAATTGGACCAGGCTGGTTGGGCAAGGTTGTGCAACATTGTGCAAACAACAAAACTGAAGGTCATATGAAGTAGTGCTTCCAAAAGCAGCTCACTGAGCAGTAGAAAGTCAGTAGTAATTTAATTAGCTGCTTATAGCAGTCATAGCATGAAAAGCCAGCTGTGTAACTGCAGTCTTCAAAATTTCCAGCAGAAGTGTAACACCAAAACACACCCAAATAAATTCTTCAGGAACATGAAGTCTAAGGGCATTTATTTGCCTTTAGTAACATGAATAGAGAACAACACAAAGGATGGGCTAATAACGACATATGCTTATGACATTGGATTAAAAAAGAAAAAAGAAATAGTGATGCGGACATAACATAGTCTTTTTGCTGTTGTGGGAATGGAAATCACAAAATAACTTCGGAGTTTCACCTCATGGAAGTGTTTTTGCAAGGTTTTTGAACATAGACATGTTCCCGATAGTGAGGAGGTAAGAAAGCAAGTGATCATCATTGTAAGAGCTGAAGCAGGGCAGTAATATTCCTCATAGCAGGAGCAGAAATGAAGACGCAGAGAGAACATGCGCTGTGGCAGCTCCCCATGGCAATTCCTGGGCAGGCTGAGGTTCCTCCCCATCTTTACTTCTTAGCAGTACAACCTTAAGAGCCAAGGAGGATTGTTGTGGGGTATGGTGCTGTATACACGCAGTAGCAAGCATCTTCAAGAAGAGAGGGAGTTTGAGGGGTTTTTCCCCAAATTAATACCAGATTGGTTTCTACTTATTGGCAACAGCAATCTCATGTGAGCTCTGACCCAGATCTGAACTGGCATTGTGCTAAACATAGAACTTACATGGTTTGCTCTTCTCCTTTGGATACTTCTCAGTGGTAAAAATAATACTGCCCCACACAGCCCCAAATACACTGTACTGGGGAGCTGGAACTGTCATCGCCAACCGTGAGTGATTCGTGAGTACGCAGCTTATTTTTGGAACTAATTAATTATGTCATGGAAAGAAGATTTATTCTTACCCCTCTTCCAGCATCCACCTTCCCCAATCCTTGCTAATCTTGCTTTCTGGAGAGCAGGGGGAAAATGAGGAAGGTGTTTAGCAGTCTCAGTTGTCTCTGTGATTCAAATCACAGAATGAAGCCAGACAGCAAACCAAGCACAGATCAAGCACAGGCTGCCTGCTTCGCATGTGCTTTCTCTGCAAGAATCAGTTTCAAATATTAGCTGGATTTTTTTTTTCCCTGTTGCAATTAACTAAGAAAAATATTTCAAAGCTGTATAATTAAAGGCCAGCATTTTATTAGGTTTTAAAATAGTCTTTATGAAATCTACTCCTGCCACTGGTAATTACAATGTACATCTTAATACACCTCTGCTAGGCCTGAGCTGGAGATAACAGTCCTGTGTGTATTGCATTTGGCTTGTGCATAGAAGGTAAAATCCTTTATCTTATCTCAATCTCCAAACAACCAGCCTCTCTTCCAATTCAGCCCTAATCTTCTTAGTAAATAATACTGATATTTTTCACCATAACAAAAATGGAGCTGCCAGATTCAGACTGATAACACCTCTCATTTACACACCATTCTCTGTCAAAATCTGCCTGATTTTTCTTAATCTCTTTAACTCATCAAAAAATACTTTTTTACATTCAGCCATGGTAAGTTCTTTGCTACCAAATAATATTATTATAAATAAATCCGTTGACTACAGCTGTCTCTTTGGACAGATATTGGAACACCTCTCTCTTCTGGCTTCTTTCCTTGAATGATAACAAATTATTGCTGTCCAATTTGATTTTGCTGTAAAGTTTGGTATTCTAACAAAATGACCTAAAAGGAGTGTTTAACTGAGAGCATGCCCAAACAGCATCTTTCCCCCTACACCCCCTCACCTCGCAGTGGGATGTCATCTCAGTTCACTTCTCTTGAGATTGCTGTCTTTGCACTCCCATCCTTTCCTTTGCAATGACTTACCTTTAAAACAAGGGAAATGATAACCTAAGTCATGGGATTTTTATAGCCTATTAATTATCTCTGTATGATTTCTTAAATTGCAAAAAAAATACTGCCGAGAGAATGGCAGGAAAAAAAAGCTGGATAGCAGGATTTCTGCTTGCAGTGATTGAGTGGAAATAATATACTTAAATCTGAATAGTTTATTTCAGCAGCAACTTGCCCTCTGACTGACAGAGACATTTGGGGAACCTGTCCTAAGATGGCAAGCCGTCCATGTAAGTAAACGCTAGACTTGATCATTGTGCACCAAACCTGCTTTCATCCACTGCCGTGCAACAGACTGGGGGATATATCACACCAGCAATTTTTGTGTTGAGAGAAAACAATCTGAAAATCCATAGCAGAATATGCCCCACAATTGCCAGCTGCTACAGCTGGAAGGGATAGGTATTTGTCTTCTGTAGAGCTTGTGGACATGAAATGCTAATTCTATCCCCGGGCAGAATTCTGTGGGATATCTTTAAAAGTATGGCAAAGTGCTTTGTTCTACTAACTTTGTGGAGGGTCTTTCAGGGTTATTTTTAAACCAGACCTTTCTTCCTTTTTCAAGTTTGCAGAACTGGTTTTCAGAAGCAAGGCTGCACATGTTCATTACAAAGTAATAAGATTGTATTTTGACTCTTGAAACCTTGCTGACATGCTTCCAAAGTGCTAATCAGGCTCTTTAAATAGCGAATCACCTACAGCATCACTATCCGTGTCAGGATTATAGAAAAGATGAACCATATTGTTTAGATAATCTGTCATCTTTGTATCAGTATGAGAGAGGTAAGAGCTTGTAAGATCAGTGAGTACAAAACTGACATCTTGTAAGGCTGGTGGGGAATGAGACGTGGTTAGCATGAGATTCATGAGATGTGGGGCATTAGATGTCTTGGCCAACAAATAACCACTGGCAGGGCTCCAAAACAGGTCCATGACTGTTGTACCCTGGCACTGTATTTAGACCGCACACTAGGACTTTCCCTGCACTTAATGCTATGCTGCCCTTCTTTCACTGTTCTGCACAAGAGATAGAGTACAGCTGAGAAACAGGGCAAATACATTGGGAACCAAAGGCAGGACATGATTGCTGATGCTATTACTGCTACTACAACTACCACTACTGTTACTGTTGTTTCTGCTACTCATTAAATCACAAAAGTGTGCTAGAGTGCCAGGGTTCCTTATTAGGAGGCATAGGAGGCACTATATGAAAGTGGGACAAACAGAAGATTCCTGTCTGATGGACTAAGTGTAAGTCAAAGTGCTATATACACCAATGGGACAAGTTCTGTGAAAGATGTATGTAGCTCCCTGTGGCCTAACCAATTTTCAGCACTGACTACTGATAATATCCATCACACAGGAGACACAAAAGATCAATCTTCCTTTAGATCTGAAGAAGAAAGTATCTGTCCTGAATATGAGTTAAAGTAAATGTTTGGGGTTTTATCTAATGATAGCCTCAATATTTATGTGTATCCCTGACAGCACACTTGTTGGTTTACTCTCTGTTTTTCTTATTTTGGTTGGTCCCCCTCTGCACCTGGTCCACGTTTGATTTAACTTGTCTGAAACTGTGTATCATAACTGTATCAGGACTTATGATGATGTCTCAGCAGCGACTTTCATCATGGGGTTAGTCTTCCTCTATTCACCTATTCCTGATGCATCCCTTGTGTGCCCTTTTTTACTGCAGTATCTCACTGATAGCTTCCCACTGTACAGTGACTGACAACTAACCTGGGGTCCCCCTCCAGCTCAATCTTTTCTAGCTGATTCCTAATTTTGGTTATTAGTTTCCAAATGCATTATCTTCATTTGGAGATAAGTGACTAGCTTCATTACCTTCAAAGTACTGCCTCCCCTCCCATTCCTATTACACCTGTCCTTACTGTCATCCAGCCTTTTTCTGCATGATATCCTTCTCTCCTGTGTATTGATAGTGCCAACCTATGTAGTATCATCACATTCCTAATATTTATGTCATGGTCTTAATTGAAATAAGGAGAAGATCAAACGCAAGACTGATCTATAAAGAATTCCACTGCTAACCGGTAACCCTCCCGGTACTTTTCCTTTCAACACTATCTTTTGCTGTCTTTCCTTGAGACAGTCTTTTACCAATCTTTCAATTCCTCTACTAATCCCTATCTTCTCCAGCTTAACAAATAATTTCCCATGTGGCACCATACCATACACTTTACTGAAGTTTAGATAGATGAGATCGACTCCATTTCCTTTGTCTAGGAAATCAACTATCTTATCAAAGGAAGCTATTAAGTTAGCCTGCCTAGATCTCCTTTCTTTATTAGATTTCCTACTACACTGTGTCCAATATTTCCTTCACCTCCATGTCTATATTTATCTGTTCCTTCAAAACCTGTTATAAAACCCTGCATAATTTAGAGGTTAGGTTTGTGAACCAATATTTGCCCAAATAGACTTTTTATCTCTCATTTTGTGTACTTTCTGTTCTCCAGTCATATGGCATTGTCTTTGCCTTTATTCATCTAGGTTTTGTTATCCCTTTTAGCTTGAAAGACAAGCTTTTTCAAGTTTTTAACCCCCCTGACTTCAAGAAAATCAAGGTCTAATTCTAATTCAAGTCTCTGAGTTCATCATCCCACATGATCTCAGTAACCAATTGCGTTAGTTCATTAACATTTGTTCTCTAATAATAATTAAAAATAATTGTCACAACCTTTTCCAAAGGTCTGTCATTTAATTGAAACTGCTTAACTCATTACCCATGTTACCTTTCATAACCAAATATTCTATTGGCCATGGTTTTGATGATGGGTTCTAGAGTCTTGCATTGAGATGGAGAGGTATTTTTGGCTTCATTCTTCATAAGTGATATCAAGTGGATCCAGATATTTTCAGACAAGAAATACAAGAGCAGTGGAGGTCTGACTGTGAAGGAAAGGAAGCCTAGGATTGAGATGGGATGTTTTGATAAGAAGACTGAAGAAAAATTGAACTCGGGAAGAACATTTTCAAGTTGATACTTACTTTGTGCAATTGTTTAAGATTTTTATCCAAACCACGGGATGAATATAAGTTGCTGAACATCCGCTTTGGTGGATGCTCATCTTTACAACAGGCAAAAAGGAAGATACCATGAAATAGATGACAGAAAATCAGGACTAACCCTGAGGTCTCAAATCACTTCTTTTCTGACTTGAAAATTCCGCATAAACTATCCTGGTTCAAATGTATGTGTGACTGTGTGCTCTTATCTCTCTCAATGTTCACACAGTTTCTTTCCATTCAAATGTTTGTGGAAGGTTAGCAAAAGGCAAGAATACACAGCACTCCTTGTATGAGCATAACACTTATGAATATTTCTTCTTTATTTAACTTCTTTTTTCCAGCTACTTTGCCTCATTTTATTCATCTCCTACTTGCCTCATCAACTGTTAATCAAAAAACAAGAAACTCCGTTTTTCATCAGATGGTGAATGAGGTTTAGCTGGTATCCAGATACACTACAAAAGCAAAATGACTGCAACACAATGCACTCTGTGCTTTTTTAAACTTCTCAGTATTGCCAGAATTAACTGACCCATGTCTGACATGCACCTGTTTGGATCATATTCCCCCTAGTACATCTAGTGAGTTCGTTTATAGAGTAGTTTTAGCAATTTGTATTTAACCCTTAACTTTAAAAAAATTAAAGCCCATTCACAGTACTGACAGAAATGTGGGTGTTGAAAAGTTTATTTCCTGACCGCTATTTAAGGATCAAATGCTGTTCCTGATTACATTGGCCCTTATTTTTACAGGGACTTTGCCAGATCTCAAAGACAACGTTTACAAGAGAGCTCAGAGCTCTTGCATGCACTTTCCAAACTTTGAAGTTTCTGCTGCCTTCCCACTGTGCAGAACACATTCAAGTTCAAGTGGGATATAGAATTGTTATTTAAATCTTACAGTCAAATTAGACCCTAGAGACATGATTGTATAGCGTTATTGTCTCAGTCCCCATGAAGTTAAGTGTTCTCATATCAAATATGATGTGTTTCAGCTTACCACCTGCTGCACAAGTATTCATCTCGTTGTTAAAAGATATCAAGCAAAGTGGTGTTTTATTTATTTTTACATGTGTCAGTTATTTTTAGTGGTAATGTTAGTGTGACACCACTACCTTTTCCTGCAAGTCATGGGAACATGAAGCTGCTACCTCAACTTCTCAGCCATGCTAATGATAAAAAAAGCCTCCAGGCTTTTCTTAAAGATCAAGATCACATTTTTCGTTGTGTCTTGCTTTTGAAGAAGGATATTTTTGCCTTGAAGTGCTGCTCTCAAGAGAAGTGGGCTTTCTGAATGCAAGTTTCAGCTGTGGCCCAAAGGCATATACATTGATGAGATGGCAGAGCTGCACCGCTGAGAGCTCAGTAGGCAGGGAGGGCTGCTGCTGTCAGCGAGCCAAGAGGGACAGGACTTCACATCATAAATTAGCTAGAAAGATTTTTAAGGACCTACCTCTTTGAGAAGTCGTGTTTCTGCTGAAACCAAATTGCACAGCAAATATTCAACTGGATTTCACCTGAATTTTCTTTTGAAAGTAAACCAAGAAGAAAATGTCAAAATAATCCATTTCAACATTGTTTGGGTTTCATTTTTCACTTGAAATGATTTTTCACATTTGTATTATATTTTCTCTAATACAATAGATTACACACTACAACACAAAATAAAACATTAACATCAAAATGGGATATTATGAATGACCTTGAGTGTTTTTAAAATAGTTCTTTGTGAGAAATTTTGAAGTATACATGTTTTATTCCTTGCACAGAATGAAACTGTTGTCACCCAAGCTCCTTCTGCATAGCCTCAGAGTAAGTCTGCAGCTGATTTGAGAAGTAAAGATTGAATTTGCCTACTTGTCTCTCTGGGTAGCTCAGAAACACTCATGTTTCTGAAAATGGTTTCTTACGTATTCTGTGATTTCTAAGAAGACTTTATCTGTAGTCCTCTGAAGTCACCAGAAACCATTTTCCTAGCTGGAGTTTGGTCTGTAGACACAAAACTTTTGGAAACTTTAATGGTGTTGTTATCAGAATTCATCCCTTTCTTTAGTAGAGTGCTAGGTGATACATGAGGGACTCTGGTAGACATTTGTAGGCAGGCATTACTGGAAGGTGAGACAAGATGAGGGCCATTCTGATTTTAACATTAATTACAAATAAGAACCAGACTTCCTAGTCTCCCCAAGTTATTAAAGCAGTATACGGTTGCAACTGAAGAACTCCTTTCCCTTAACTATTTGCAGTGATTTAGCAAAGATGTATTTTGCATTAGTACTTTATTGTACACCTGTATAAATTATGCTGTTGTGTAGCCAATGTTTTTTAAAACAGCATAGCTGTCAATTGCTTGTGTAATGGCACATTTTGCTATACTATCGGATGACATATAACTTGTTAAATTACATTGAAAAAATATTGGAGAGAATTACACTATAATTAAATGACAATAATAATGAGACCAATATTAGCTGCTGCCATCAATTATGTAAGACTGCACATTTATTATATATTTTTCCAAAAAGCCTTCCTTATGTCTGAAAAGACATTTTATTCAAAACCCTGCTAGTGCTTTTAGCATGTAAAACATTTATAACCTCTGAATTCACATTCAGATGTTTATGCCATGTGCAAAGGAGAGCAACTGTGCACACGAAGTTTGCTAAAGTGGGTCTTTTAAAGACATTTTCTTAATCACATAAGTATTGTGCTTTTTTTCTCCTCTCTTTTTGTTTGTTTTAGATCCAGATGATTAACAAATCATTTAAATAATTCGGGCTGATCAACTTTCACATAATGTTTTGTTGACTACTGAATATTGTTTAGCGCTATTGTCTCTTGGTGGGAGCGTATCTCTTCAACATGATTCAATTAACACAGTTTTCAAGCAGCAACAGTATTGCTAACACTTGCGTATCACGTTATATCTGAAATATCAACACCTAGTTACTTAAATGCTGCAGCAAATATCTTTTGTGGCACTTATAATAGACGATCTGATTCTGCTTTCAGCTGCACCAAACCCTAGACATAGGGTCAGAATTGGACCCCTGTATGCGCCACACATGAGGCCAGGAAGCTGTCCTTTGCAAATCTGCTCAAGTCCTTCAGAGGAGCCATTAAGTATGGCACGGAGGAGATCAGATGATAAATTTTGGATTTCTGTTTTCAACTGGGTCCCTCAACAGGTGCTGTTAAGGGATTAAGCTGACATGAAGTAACAGGTAGGAAAAGAGTTTTGTCATCTTATGATTAAAGGGTAGGAAACAAAGTGTGGGAATGACTGGTACATTTTCTAAATAGAATAATATTTCTAGTGAAGCCTCTCAGAGACTTATTTTTAAGGGGAAGGGAGTGGAGGGAAGGGAAGCAGAAGGAACGGGAAGGAAGAGAATGGGAATATTTAAAATCACAAGTGGTATGTGGCATGTTCATGGTTTTCCATAGGGCAACAGCTAAAGGGAACATGTGAAATAATCACATGGGAGTACAAAGAAAGCAAAAGGATACTTTTTCCTCTCAGTTCATAAACTGTTCTATTAATTGCTACAGCATATTGTGGGTATTCAAATGGTTTCAAAGACATTTGGACAAATTCATTAACAAGCAGCCCATAAAAAGCTATTAAAACACAAAGGTGTCACCTCTGGCCCAGAAGTCACTGAGTTGCAAGTTTCTCTAAGGTGAGAAAGGCATCAGCAAAGCAATGCCATAAGCTTGCACTGTGTGAACTGGAAGGTACTCAAGCAACTTCAAGGAAAGTGCCAGGAGAAGATCAGTCAGTTTGACCCCCATTAAACCTATTGATGAACTTTGCACACATTCTTGTTAGCATCCTCTTGCTGGAGCAAATAGGAGACAACAGGTCATTTCTGAACCAGGCCTCAGAAAATTATCACAGTATTGCTCCTAAATATTTTCTGGGTTTAGGAAGGTGAAATTGTACTGACCACAGAAACATAAATGGATGCAGCAGGTGCAGAGCTTCTCTGTTGTCCTTCTTCTGCACTGTCCCCACTGCACAGCTTACAAAAGCTGGTTTCTAGTTCAGTAAGAGAAGCAGGACAGGAGGGCTGGATATATCCTAAGTCAAATTCTCTGAAATGTAAAGGGCCATAAAATGTCAAAGTGAGAATAAAGAAAAGAAAAACAATTTTTAAAGCTTAAAAAAAAAAAAGGTTTGATAGGCTAATTGGAAAAATAGGATAGAATATTATGAGCAAAAATACTTCCACACTGGTGCTGTGCTTGAGCTTGTAGTATGATGATAGTGTGAGGGGAAAGAGTTAACTACTAGACTTGCAGAACATATTTTCAGAGGAATAAATGATAAAGGTTAGGTGCTCATCCTTTAGAACTGCGGATGTGGCAATAAAATGGCAGATGAAACTCCGATCAGTGTACAATGACACACATGAGAAGAAACAGGTCTAACTTTATACATGCAATAGGTAACTATCCCTGAACGAGCGGCTATTAAAAGAGGGAAGATGCTCTTTTGAATGGTAATGCTTTTCTCAGATAAGAAATATCCTTAGGTAACATCGTAAATGGAAATAAATTAAAACCTGGCTATCCAAATGTTTTGCACTAGTAAAGAGAAAAAAAAAAGAAGTAATTGCATGTCAGGATGCTCACTCGCTGGGTTACACAAAGAGCATGAGCTTATTTTGGAGCTAGCCTGCTCCCTGCTTATTATCTCCATCAGACACTACAAATATGCAAAATACTCCAGTCGGTGTTATTTTTGAAGGTTAGTTAAAGCAGATGGATGAACTGGTTTAGGTAAAAATAGGAACTGCCTTCTAATCTGGTCCTCTCTCTGTGAACCTTTATTTTCTGAAGTTTAGTAAAACCTGAGATTCACATGCTTCTGCATTTCCTGTTTTTGACCAATAGAGGAAACAGAAACACTGAAATACTGTTAGATGTTATTTTTGAAATAGTTCCACTCAGCCAACCAGGAAGTTCTGGAAATCTTGCAAGATGTTTTAATCCTGTAGACTACGTAATCGAAAAATGGTTGCACAAGTTTATCCAGTCTTTCAGGTATTTATAGTCTTATCTGTTGTGGATCAGGAATAGAGAGAGAGTGCACTCTATTAGCGTGAAAAATATTTTGCATGTGCAATTTTAGTTGCTTCTGAAGAGCTTAAATCCCTGATGGGAAATATGCAGTAACCTGAGCTTCAGCTGAGTGGCAAATGCCAAGAGGCCATGGGAAGAGGTGGGAGCTGACTTGCCACACAGAATAACAAGGCTCTGTGCAGGGAATTGTAATTGCGGTTAAGGGTACCCACTGATTTCTGTAGTGTGGCGTGGAGGATATTGGCATGGGATGGATGGAGGGATATGTGGGATCCCAGTAAGAGGGATAAGAAACAGATAGGCAGGAACTAGAGAAACCAACAGCAGCAGCCCAGTGCTTGAGATGGTGCAACACAGTATATCCATAGGACAGCAAGTCCATACATATTCAGAAGAAAGCATCAGACACAGGGGTCTGAGGGAGGTGGGGTATGGAGGAAAGAGGGTTAGACCAAGAGTTTTCGGCACCAATGGCAATGTTGCAGCATTTTCAAGGAATGTCACTGTACAAGAATGTGCCATGGGGTGAGAGATAGTCAGGCAACAAGCCTACAGTGAATGAATCATCAAAAGTAAATGTGATTTACTTTGAAGTGTGATAGAGACAAACAATTCGGCATGGAGATATCCATCCTATAGGAAGAAAACAATGGACAAAAAAAACCAAGATCCACGTTAACATTGTGATATTCCACTTTCACATCTTGCTTTTCAAGTATGTTCTGCTTCTCTCCTTGCTGGAACTGGCTGTTAAGAGTCTGTTAAGAGGTACAAACAGCTAAAGAAGAGATGCTTATTACAGAAAAGCTGATTGTCATGGGTTTTGAACTACATGATATCTTGATTCCTGATGGTATGAATGTTATTTTAAAGCGAGGTAAGGAACTGTTCCGATATGTTTAACATTTTAAAGGTGAGTTTGGTTCACGTGATTGATAAAGCAAGTGTTTTTCACACTATGAAACATCATGGTATGTTTTCAACAACTTTTTATGGGACTGTATATGGAAATCTTTTCTGAAATAGCATGAAGGCTGCTTCTTTGCTATGACACTAGTAAAACATGAGAAACTGAAAATACTCTAAAACCCAGAACATTTCGTATCATTCACCAGCTGAAATTTTTAAGCCTTTTTAGCATGTTCTAGAAGAAAAATGTACCTTCAATCATCTTTAATTATCATGGTTTTTGCAAGAAATCCTTTTTAGGATGAATGTGTTATAAGCACACTATACTGTCCCTCAAACATATAATGAATAGTAAGATGGGAAAGAATTTGTGTTTTTGTTAGTTGTGTTAAAATAATAGTAAGAGAAATTGAAAGTTCTGTGGGCTCCCTAAAACATGAGTAGTAATACAACTAGCAGCAGAAACTCATCAAACTCGTTACAAAAAGTTCCCTCCCCCTGCCATTGCTCTGGGAAGCGCATCCTTGACTCCCTCCACAGCCCTGCCTAAGAGGCAGAGACCTTCCCCTCTTGAATCACAGGCTATCTGAGATCTTTTCTCTTTAGAGCCACTTACTTTATTTTCAGCTGCATCTAAATTGCCTTTCATTTCTAGGAAGTCTTTGCAGATATCTTGAGTCTGTCAGATTATCACAGAGCTCATCATTATTAGTTCCTCATCAGATGATATCTTCCCCTATACATAGATATCAGTCCTTAATCATCTGTGTGCGTATTTTGCCATTAGCACAGCAGTACACTCTGAATGGCATTGCAAAACCAAGTCATTTCTTAGTTGAGGTGTGACAGACTGTTTGAACCTTAAAAAACTATCTAGTAGTGATAAACTGTTAGATCTAGATACCATCCTTCCAACTACCCGCTTCAATACTCATACTAACTACTTTCAAACTATTTAAATCATTGGGACAGCCACAGAATACATCCTGTGTCAAAACTGGAGGCTTAATGCATCAAACAACAGTTACCTTAGAGGTGCTCCTGTTAAATGGTATGGCTGTGCTCAACGAGGATCCCTAAACACCATTAAACATGAATTAAACACTGTGCTGTTGCTTTGAACAGCAATGTGAGTTAGAGTTTCTCTTCAGTGTTTGTTAAATTCTGTGTCAGTTCAGAGGTGTTTGTTAAATTCTGTGTCAGTTCAGAGGCTTTTCTATAGGTTTTTTAATGAGCTGTGCCCTCTCTTCAAAGGAAAATTTTGAAAAATTCTTTATTTATGCTATTAATTGTGAAATTAATGCTACATGCAAATGAGAGGAGTAACTGTAATTGCTGTAATAATAAAGCTATAGATCTTTTGTAAGTATAAACATCATCCTTTATAGTCTATTATTGTTGGCTGTTTAAAATAAAGTTTTTCAACAAGGAAATAGTTATTTAAGGCAAAATACTTCAGGACAACTTTTGGAAGGGATGACAAATGTAGAAAGAGCTTAGGGATATGAAAAATTATGAGTCGTACTTGTGTTTTTATTACCTAATACTATGGTATTACAGATTTCCTTCAAATTTGCAAAATGCTCTCTGAAGTTACAGGGTTTCCAGAGGCTCTGTCACAAGGAAGAGAGATTTCAAGCAGGTGAAATAGAGATATGATAAGGCAAAACAGAACTATTACCAGTAAGTGTGAAAGCAATTAGCCATCTATCAGTATGTGAATAGACTGTCCCTATGTATGAAATAACAGTGCCACAAATCGTTATTTACTTTTGTGCTCAAAGTAGAAGTGGGCAATGACTCTGAGCAGCATTTTAGGCACCCACGGCATGCTCATGGGTAATACTAAAAAGAGGGGAGGCGATGGCAGTATGTGGTCAATAGGGCACAATGTGGGCAATGCAAAGAAATTAAGACAGAATTAAGAAGAGATTGGTTGTGCTGTGACAGCAAGGTCTGGAATGACTGGAATCTGATACAGGGGAAGAGGACTTTGGTGAAAAAGAGAGGTTTAAAACAAAGATTCCAAACTGTGAGAAATATTTGCCTTGTGAGAATTCGCTTGTGTGATGCAGAACTAGTGATTCAAATGTCAGGGGGACCAAAGAGGAGGAGGTTGCAGTGGGTGGCAAAGCAGGTGATGGCTCAGAGGTTTTGATGTGAGATTTGGTCAGAAATAGAGAGATTTTAGATATGGTCTGGAGACAAATGCAACAGAATTGCAACACAGCTTGGTTGTGTGATTGGAGAGGAAGTCAGAGGTGATTCTTGGATTATAAAACTCAGTGTCAGTGAATACGGTGGCACAGGTTATATGAAAGAGGTCAAAAATGTTTAAGCAAAGTTGAGGGGCTTGTTTTTTATTGAAAACAGACTAAGATACAGGATTGTGTCGATGAAGATTAAACAGGATGGCACCTAGCAGAGATAAATTTCTGACCATTGACACTGAACAGGGGTTTATTACACAGGTGGCTGAGGGGAAAAGATCATGCTAAAGAAAGACATTAAAGAACACTGTAAAAGCAAAGTGAGATTCAACTTTGTGGTGGGGAGAATGTCTGAAGCTCTCCAAGGGTACATGATGATGACAAAAGTTCATCAGAGAGTTTATTGAAAACGTTTCTGTGAGATTAAACAGATCATAAACAGCTGAATATTGGATGACAGGGGATGACTTAAAGCAGAAGCTGATGTTTGATAAAGCTGTGTCAAGGAGTGGGAACACAGACTTATAGCTGGAGATTATGTTTAAGGGATTGATCTATGGACAAGAAGCATGCAATGGAAAGTCAACAAAAAATTGGGCGAAGGAAGGAGGCAGCAAGTGTGGCTGAGTAGTGGCAGGAGACAACTTGATAAGAAGACATCCAGAAGTAGAAAAAGAGGAATTAAAATGAAAAGCATCAAACTGGAAATGCATTGTGAGGAATTACCTGATTTTTGCTATCAGTTTCGCTCTGTACCAGAGTTACGAAGCAAATCTACAAATCTGTAGACATCCCTGGAATGGCGAAGACCTAGCATCCTTCCCAAATCAGCAGAACTTTCCTGATTCAGAAGATAACAACAGTGTTTTACGTAAGTCAATATATTTCACTTTTGTTTTCACTGTTACCTCACGTAAGGCTTCCTGACAGGATTTTCTCCAGAAATCAATATGTTCCCATAAAAAGTTTCAGAAATGGATTTTTTTCTAAAGAATTTGGCTTTTTTTTATGAAGAAAAAAATCCAGCCAGTGTTAGAAATAGAAGAAACCATCTTATTCCGAAATGGACAGATGTTAAACAGAAAAGTTGGGATGCTCTAAAACCTCACCTCTTCTAAAAATACATCGAGCTACAAGGCATAAAAGTCTGGGATCCACAGATTTTTCATCCTCAGTTGACATATTCGAAAAGAAAACACTATTTCACTGGCTGCCACATGCAGCTGAGAAGTACCACATTTTTAATGCTACTGCCTGCCACCCAAGGCATTAAGAGGGTAAATAGAGAAGAATAGCATATCCAACTGAAGTTGCAGGAAGGACTACAGGTTAAATGTAGTAAGGTGATCAGTGAATGCAAATCAACCTTCTCACTTGAGAAGGTGATAGAATGACTTCTTTGAATAGTACCAAAATTTTACATAGGTTTTTAGGCCAATAGATAAGAGCACATTGTTAATCTTAAAAGACAAATTACCTGAATAATTATCCTTCTCTTTAAACATTTTCTTAATTATTCTCAGGCATATCTTCAGTTTTAAAGCAGAAAGTGAAGTGCAAGACTGACAAGCTAGAACATTTTAAAACTTTGCAGGTATAAAAATCGGAGTTCCTGATAATTGGACTTAACCTGCAGGACTGGGATCTAGGAAAACTCCCATTAACTTCCCAGATAGAAAAATAAAGACTGAAAAAACAGGCTTTATGTATTATCTATACAGGACTTACAGTCTTGTACTGAAGAGTCAGCTAGTTGAAAGTGTGCATGTATGTATAAATATACAGATAGATAGGCAGACAGATAGAATTAAAATGCCTTCTTTTACTATTCTAACTATAGCCATTTCTGCCACTGATTACTGGTGGTTTTGCTTTTTATCGTACATCACCGATGCCAGTTGTTAGCTATCTTTGACAGCAGGTTGAAATGCACCAACATGGCGTATAGACTGGGGATGGGTGGCATTGAGCAGAATAGCTTTGCCACGATATGATATGCTTGGGCTTTGACAGAATACTAGCCTAGTGTCAATCATCCTGTCTTTGCCAATCAAATGCACATCCTCTGGAGGTGCCTGCAGTTGACACTGGCACCCCAAACATAGCAAAAGGTTAATGCAATGACATTTCAAAGATGACACATTGTCAAGGGCCCAGCAAAAATAGCAGAACAGGCCTGCGTTTAGGAAAAACTAGTGTGTTTTACAGGACACACACATGATGACGACATTCCCAGAGGGGATGGGTTTGGTGCAAACACCCTTGAAAGACCTTGTTCAAGAAAATCAGGAGTCAGGAATGGATAACAGCATAATAAGATCTGGCCAGGACCCTGAGGTTCTTTCTTTTCCCATCTGTGAAAAATAAATGTCTTTTTGCCAGAGCTCTGGCTAACCTTTGCCAGAGAAAAGAGCAGGAGCTAGAATGACAAAGCCTTTGGAGTCTGCAAAGCCCTCTATTTAATTACAGGGATTTGCAGAGCAGCTTATGACTATAAAATGTATAATAACTTATTTTTCTCCCTAGGTAAAGATGTGTGGCACCCCCACCCATTTTCAAAAGGGATTAAACTGAAATAATTCAGGTAAGGGGGAAGCTGCGTATTTCGGAAGTCATATTTCAGTATGTGTCCCTGGCACAAATAGATGTTATGTACATATTTTAGAATTCCATTTAAACTGCTCCCTCCCAATCTCCGTAAACTCTCCATTTGTTTCCATTCTTCCTCCAGCTTGCTTGTTTTTCATCTGTCTTATGTAGAAGGCCCCCTCTCCTGGCACCTTCTTCTAATCTCACCTTAGTGAAATATAATGTGAACATTCATATTTGATTCATTACTATGAAGAGCAAGTGTGTCGGAAAGAAGGTCAAATTATTTTCTTTGTCCGTGACCAGCAACAAAAGACTGCTTAGCCCAGACACTCTTTTTTGTCGTGATACTCTCCATTGACTGCAATTAAGCTCTGCTCACTTATGCCAGTTACAGATCAAGCTTGGTATGGCCTATTTCTTTATTTATTGTTTATATGTTTAATTGTTTATTTATTTGTTTGAACTCTACAACTGTTTGAAGACATAGTGAAGTGCATAAACAACCACTGGACTGAATGGTAGAAGAGGAAGCTATTTTAGAATAATTTAGGGGGTGAATTGGAAAAAACAAAATGTTCAATGATAAAGGAAATAAATTTAAAAAATAGAGCAAGGTCAGAAGTGCTGCAATTGTCTGTTCCCTTGAGACAATGACAAGGATTCAATGGCTACTGGTTCTAGGCCTGAGCTTCTTTTCACTGATGTCAGTAGTAAAACTTTCATTAATCTCAATAAGAGTAAGACTAGGGTCTACATAAGCTCTTAATGTTGTCTCCTGCAAAGCTAAGTGACACAGACTGGCCTTACATTATGCGCTGATCATCAGCTACTTTGTCCTATAAATGTACTTTTAAAAATGAAAATACTAAGAAATATCATTTCCATTCTAATGAGTGGTTTTGCTTTAAGAACTGGAGATAAGCCCAAGCCAGATGTTCAAACACAAAAATTGCCCTCAAAATCTTAGAGCAAGAAAAAAGGGGGTAATAGCTTGTCTTGACACCTTTCAACATGCTTGTCAAAGGAGGGAAACAGTCATCCCTAGGACAGAATCCCTTCCTCTGTCTTGGATAATTCTCATTCTAGGAGGTGCTTTGCCCTTTGGGGTCACCCATCTCACTTGCTTGACTATGGAGACAGCCTGGGTAATGCACAGGCTTGACATCAAATGTTTAGGAACTAACATTTAGGTGAACCTAATCTTCTCCTGAACTGAAGTTCCACTAGTACGAACTTTCATTTCCTATACTCACCACCTTTCAGATTTTAATCACTGTCCTATAATATCATTTTTGCTTTCTCATAAACAACTTTCCTCTCTTCCCACACTCTTGCCTTCTCTGTGGGACAATTTCAGCAAGAGAGATCTCCATTCAACCATCTGTTAGTTTAATTACTTTATCAGACATGAAAACCTGGGAGTCATGTCCACACAGCACATGGCATAAGCATGCTCAGCGTCCTACTGGTAAGTCAAATGAGGAAACTTTCCTTTCCCAATCTTGCTTCAGGCTCTGTGGGACTGCAAGCCACATATGCAATGGATGTACATATCCATTTGTTTGACAGAAATATTGGTGCTGTAGATTACAAGCAACTGTAGAGGTAGGTTCCAGTTCAGTAGAACCTTCGAGAATAATATTAGCACATAAATATCCAACATCTAAAAAGGTAGATGTCTGTTCCTAGAGAAAAAAAAGGGTATTTCAGCTGTCAGATCCAAGCATGAAAGACCTAGTCTGCTTCTTGGACCTATCTAGCTTGAAGAATTTGGAAACAGTGTTCTAGTCTAAAGCGTAAATTGATTGCTTGCTCTCTTTTCATGCTTGCTTATAGACTGAGAGATCTACATAATTAAATTATCGTTCCAGTTCCACGGAAGAAGACTTTCAGAAGACATTTCACAATCTTTCTAGTCAATGAAAGTTTTACATTGTTTCGGATTGAATGCTGTACACTCTCAGTAAATGCCTTCTCTCTTAATCACCAAATGCTTCTGTGACTCAGCTTGAGATAAGCAAGGTGTTAAACGATTTCTTCTTTCATGTTTTCTTTTTCCACTCTGAAATAGTCATGAAAATTTCATAGAGAAGAGGTCGTCTAGCTTTGTGCTTGTTGTGCACACAACGATCTACAACTTACCGTTTACTTCTTGAAGGGAAATTCTTTCGGCTGCTGGATGGTTCTTCAAGGCAAGCGCAGGACATGACTTCTGAACTTCCTGGGCTTAGCTTGCTGAGCATACAGCTCACAGATGCTCTTGCTGTAGCATTTCAGTGTCATGTGAGAAGTGGCTGAGTTAAAGGTCTAAGTCACTTGCTCTGTTCAAAGTGTCCCCTCTGGTTGTTCCTGTTTGTGTTTTATTAAGACTGGACAAGCAATGAATTTAAATTTGGAAGCAAGAATTCAGGGGATACATCCTCGTATATCATAAACTAGTTCTGGAAGAACAAAAAGCCATTGTAGGACTATTCATCCAAATAGTTAGTATTTGTGAAAGGTGAAATCAACAAAATAAGTAAGACAAGATGTAAAAAGAAGTTTATTGCTAATCTACTTAGTTACAGAAAGAGCAAAGGTTATCAAGTAATTATGGCTTTGTGTTCCTTTTAACAGGGATCTTGCAGCCAGTTACAGTCTTCTGTATCTGTTTTTGGATGTGCTTATGAACTCTGTGACTCTTCTAGCCCTGTATCACAAGCACCATAATCATCTCTATTCCATACAGATATATTTTTAACTGTAAAAAGATGTTATTGAAGCAATGTGAACCTTCTGTATCAGGATTTGGAACTGTGTAAGCACCTCTTTAAGGCGTGTGAAGCAGTTGTACACTGACTGAGACTTTGGAGCTTACCAGGCTCTGAAATCCTTGGAAGAGTAACTTGGCAGTGGCTGAAAAATGCAGTACTTATGTATGTTCAGTCTTCCAGATGGTAGTCTATAGACAGACCCTTTAGTGTGCCTTGTTTATGCAATGTTTTGGTCTACAGCATATAAGGAATCTTTTTGGCTTAGCAACGAATTTTAACTTTGAGCCCCTCTGCAAGGAAGAAAATGCGACTGCTTTTATTAATACAAATTGTGCAGTTGGACTAACGTAATGGCATGAAAATAGCATGCTGCTAACTTGCTTTTGAAAAGAAACTTGAAAGAGTCTATATACAGTGTGAATATTACATTGTACAAGATTTTCCTTTGAAGACATGAAAAAATATTGTTATGCTTAGTATTTTCATCTGTCTGTTAACCATTCCAAATATAGTCCTTGTTAAATATATGGGATTGCAAGCTTTTTACACAAGGAGTTTCTTTTAAAATTACTCAGGCACATAAAAGGTTGCCTTATTCTACAGCCTAGAAGTAAGCTAACTCAGAGCATGTCTTTGCATTAGTATCAATGAATATTATTTTTCCCCAGCCTGCATAACAATTATTTTCTGTGTATACAAAGAAAATGTATGCATATTAAAGACACTGACTTAGAGGGATGCAGCATGCAAAATGCATTACAAGGTCAAATTCAGCCCACACTTCATTTTTCCTTTTCATTAATATTTTCAGAAGGAGTCTTCAAACTTGTAGGTGGTGACTCAATGGGATTTGATATGAAGATGTGACACCTCATCTTAAATTCCTTAACCACATTTCTTAAGTTGACAGGAATGTCAGGAAGTGTGCCTGATAAGGCTTGCTGTCCTCTCCGAGCTGACTAATCATACATGAAGTCTTGGCAAGAGATAACCAGGTTACAGTAGAGCCAAAACGACATCACATCAACTCAATTTCATATCCTGTAGACACCAGTGCCTATCACCACTCCAGGTTGCTAACATCCTTGACACACAAATGGTATTTTCAGTCTCCGATGTCCCCCTTTTACCCTGTGTCTGTCACTCTGGGGTAAATCAGGAACAAATTTGTCAGTAAATGTAAAGAACCATTAACTCATGGGCACTTTGTCATCTGAAGCATAATCTTCTGTGCATGGCTCGCCAATCCCTGAACACTAGCTATTTGCATAACAGTTTGCTATACGGATTTATGACGGAGGATAGTGCTGAACTTGTTAAAATTCCATGTGAATCTCAGCACAGAAAATGGACTGGTGCTTTAAATCTTGGAGAGTTGTTCACATCAATAATGAATTTCAAATAATTTATTCACTTCAAGTGTAAGTGGTTGGCATACAGTCTTACAGCTGGTTTGTTGAGATAATTGATTTCCATATAGTTTAAAGATGGGGAAAAGAAACATATGACAACTACAGCGGATTTCGAGGCAATTGTGAATGCCATATCAGTTTAATTATAGCTCCATCTTTAGCTGACATGGGTTCCGTCCTATTGGAATTAAAATATCCCAGCAACTTGAAATGTAACAGTGATGAATTTTTTATGTCCTTCTACCTACCTTGTATGCTAGCTTAGGGCACTGTTACAAGTACACTTCTAGCTTTTTTCAGTGGATAGTTAACATGACATGGAAGACTGGTCTGCATGACACAGATAACTCAAGGGAATAGCAACAAAGTAAATGAGATGCATTAGTATCTGGATGTGAACTGGGGGATATAAGTTCTCAGAACTTCTTGTTTAATTTATAGAATTGGTTTTTTTCCCCTGTGCATAAGATTTCAAAATGGTAATCATATTCAGGAAATGAGATGTTCCCACTTCAGGTACTAATATCAATATGTAAAAGATAATCATTAACCAGATGTACTACTCAGCAGTGCCTATTACATGTAAACAAGCTACCTGAGGTGATAAAAGAAGCTTTCACTTAAGATTTAGTTATATTGACCACAGAGATACTGGGAAAACTGGGAGGTTATTTGTTTTGGGTTGTTTTTATATTGACCCCTATATGCACAAAGCAAGGGCTTAGTGAAACAAATAGTATAGTAAAAATGTGCCCTGCAGCTAACACCATAGTGTATGAAACACCCAGTTGTATCAGGACTACTAGAAACCCATTTCACTCCATTTTTCCTTTCTACTAAAAATGTGACACATACATTGTAAGGCACATACATAATAAGACCTTTATTACATTCTTACTCTATTCCTAAGTTTCACAGTGTAGAAAAAGAAGTAACAGATGGGCTGTCTAGTAAACTTTCATGCAGTCAGGGGCCTAATTCCCTGATATGTTGTTTCTGCTTCGTTTGATGTAACTGCCCTGATTCCAGTCAGGGTCCTACACTTAAGTTCCAGTGTCAACTTAAAGTAATTCTTGTGGAAGGAGGCCACAGTTTTGTCTTCGGTTACAATAAAATTCCTGTGTATACCTAAAATATCTTTCCACCATCTGAAAGAACTGGAATGAATGAGAATGGACCATTCTTTGAAATAAGTTATACCTGAAATGATGAAATAAGGGCTTCAGTGGTCTAGGATGACCACTGTTTAGCTTGCCTAGCAACATTCCTTGTCATTAACTCCTTTTTTTACAGATATATACAGTTTTCTTTTGACACTGCACAAGAGCAGAAGGTTCCCCAGCATTCTGACTCCCAGCTTTCAAGATTTCTTAGGGAGTGATTGTTAATGATCTGCCAACTTCGGGTAAAAATGTTTGGTAAAAAATATTCAGTAGAATCAACAATGGTCAACATTTCACAAGAGAGAGGCAGGAGAAGGATAGGGTAAAGGCTTCATCTTAGCAGTGGATACAGCTGGTTGGAGATGATGATACCAGTTACAAGACCATTAAAAATAAAATAATAAAATAAAATAAAATAAAATAAAATAAAATAAAATAAAATAAAATAAAATAAAATAAAATAAAATAAAAAAAATAAAATAATATAAAATAAAATAAAAGCCCTACATGATTGTAACAAAAGAACAACACCCTCCTCCTGCTTCTCAAAGGCAGTGCACCTCATCAGAAGCCAGACACCTTCAGGAACCAGGCAGCATGACCAGGAAGAGCAGCCCCAAGAGTCAGTATCACTGTGTCCCTCCTTTAATCTTCCATAGAGAAAGAGAAAATAGGCACAAAACGAGTATAAGAAAAACAAGTCTGATGCTGACAGGCCTGAGGCACAGGTCTGGGGCTTGTAGCAGCAAAGCCCACTTTGTAATTTCCTTGTATCTCCACAGAATAACTTCCATAAGCAATTAATTCACACACAAACTAATTTGAAGAGGTTCAGCACCTTTAAAACTTAGGCCCTCATTGTTCTGAAAAAAAAAAAGAGAAAATGTTTATTCTGTTTGTAGAAGCAAATTTCTCATAAAGTTATAAGTGTTTTCTCTGGGCTTCAATTCCTAAGTTAATTTGATTGTATGAATTAAGGCCTAGAAGGTTCACCAAGAATATAGTTAGCTGAAGTCTCTTCATTTTTTTTTAAGGGATACAAAACTTCATGTTTATGTAGCTTTGCTTGGGAGCCTAACATTTACTAAGATAAACAGTAAGGTAATTATATTCAATGTTACTGAAAAAAAAAGACAGATAACCTTATGTAATCGATCTATTTCTGCAAATTCACAGTTTTTTAGCTGCTGGTCTGCAATTTGTATTTTACCCAGTAATATCCCAATTTCCTCCCTAAGACATGCTGCAAATTGAGTTTATAGTTTATTTTAATATTTCCTGCCATCAAATTATATGGGTAAGAAATCCTGCATGCCTGTGCCATAATCCCATTTCTGATGAAGAAAAGAATATACAGGCCTGTAGTATAATATTGTCATGCAAAGGGATTTGTGTCTCCCTATTTTAGCTTGCCCAGACTTTGAAATCTTTTAAAGTAAACAACAAGTTTTTCTTACTTTAGCTGGAGAACGAACATAGAAACTTCACATGGAAAACAGATATCATCTTTCAAAATGAACAAAATAATGGACACAAAAAAACCCCTGTGTAACATGGGTTTGCTTATAGCTCCCTTAAGAAATGAAGAACAGTTCTCCAAGCCCTTCACTGAAACACAATAATATAACTTGTGACACAAAACAGATGTTTGTTTTTTACTAAGCACAAGTTTTGTGACATGCATGTTTAATTTCGTTAGAGGATGAAGATAAAAGTCAAAGAAAGAATTATACCTGCATTAAATTTCAAAAGGAAAAAAACCCCACAAACAAAACCAAATCCCAAATAGTCACTGTGCTGAAAGCAGAGCACAATACAGGAGAGCAAGGTATCTTTAGTGAAATTACTTTGATTTCCTAAGAAAAACAAAGTTAACGTGAACAAGTAGATGTAAGGGGAAACATAGTGGGATCATCATAACTAAAATATCTCCACGGGAATACCAAGCAAAGTATAAAAAACAAGTGAAAAATACTCAAATACTCAATTATATTATAAATATGCAAGATAAAATCAATTGAAGGAAAGATTTAAAATTGGCATTTACATATTCTTAACACAGTTGGAATTGGGATTAGAAATCCAGTAAGCACAGGAATTATACATCCATTGAAATTCCTTAAGTTAGATGCATTTTACAGCAAATATATAGCAAGACAAAATACTTCTTTTTTTCATGCTAGATGATACACAAAGCACACAGTACAATCTGGGGAAATGAGTGCAGTAATGGTCAAGATTTTAACAGTTGGTAATTTCAGGGTACTTGAAACTTTAATGTGGTCTGTTCTCCTGTCCTCAATGCTTTCTGAAAATCAGGTCCCCTCCGATGTTTCCACGAAAACTGGGGCACACAGAATAACTAGCAATTTGTTAGAACTGCGGCCTGAAAGTACCTTCAGGAGATAGATAACCTCACAAAGTTTGATGAATATTCTCGCTGACTCCTGTGAATATTCTGGGCAAACACAGAAGACAGTAGAATGTCCAACAATGAGTATCAATACAGAAGTCACACCTCCTCAGAAGAAAAACTAAAATGCATCACCCTATCTGGTAAAGTTAAGAAGAAAAAATTCCAATGAGAAGAAGAAGAAACAACCTCCCCAGTGCATCAGATGACAGAATAACCACTAACAAGCAAAGCAGTATCAGATGCATTATATGTTCTGGGAAAGTACCAGACTAAAAGCCAGGAATGCCCAATACCTCTGAGTCTGACTTAACCTCACCAGTGTGTGATGCTGAGGAAGTTCTCTCTTACCACATTACCACAATCAGGTGGTGCAGTTAATACTAACAGCACAGGGTGCAGTGATGCTTTAATTTCTGTAGAGCACTATAAATATATCAAGTGCTACATATGATATTTTTATGACTACTCTGACAATTTTCTTTATTTTTTCAGCCAGAAAACTGTAGATAAGCCTTTAAGAAGGTTTTAACACAGCTGAGTGTTTGGATATCCACAATAAAAAAGTTCAAGCATGCTGATACAACAAAAAATACTAATACATTTCAAAGTTGTTGTCCAGAAAAAGTTAGATGCAATTTTTCAAAGATATTTGAATATGTACTGGAGAAAGTTAAGATCAGACAAAAAATATATTGAGCCCTATATCTGGGTCTACTTAAAATCTTCCTTTACCCTCATCCTTGTATCAAGCAGACTTTACAGCCTGCAGTCTGGACCTGTCATCATATGGATGCTTACTTTCTAAATTCGAAGTCAGGAATTACTGAAGTGTATTCTGGAGAACATTCACCTCTCAGAGTATCTTTTCAATACTCGTCACAAATCACCTCAGAAAAGAAATGCTCAAGTGCCTTGATTTTTATTGCAAGGCAGCAGATCAGAAGAGAAAACACTTGTTCCATGTAAGGTACAGCAAGGAGCCTAACGTGTCTGAGAGAAATGTCAATTGCTTAAACGAAACTGATGATACAGTCTCACTTAAAATGCTTTAAAAATGGAAGTAACACCTGTAGTCCCCAACTAGGTTGTCCTTATGAAATATCAGGACCTGTTTCACTGGTTTGCATGAAGGTTAATGATGTGTCTTGTTAATCTTCCATAAAGACTGAGTTCAAGCTGACTTATACAGCTTGAAGGCCATTTAAAGCCATCTTTAAAAACCAGAGAGGCAAACAGTGAGTATTTGAGTTTATTTAGGTCTCTATGAGTTTAAGGAGGTTATGAATTGGTTTCATCTCATTTAGCATCTTCATTAATAAAACGGCAGAACATATTGGAAACAACATGCTATTCACATCACAAAACGCTAAAATAAGAGGGTCTGATAGCATCAGTGAGAATGGAGATAATGAAAAAAACCCCACAAAAACCAGATGAAAACACTGCAAGAAAATACAATAATAAGCTTTGAAAATTATTACAGGGATAGCACAGGCAAAGTCTATGAAGGGAAGGAAGGCTGAGATGCTGAAAGTAGACATGCCAGAGCAGCCCTGCAGGTGACACTAGACAGCAATTCGGAGGAGATTTCACCACATGATGTAGTAGCACAAAAAGCAACACATTCAGACTGCTACAGTGACGTTTTATTTCTGATAGAGCAGAGAAAGCCACCCTCACTAGCTAAATCTGGTTCACTTTTCATTCCCAGGAGAAAGGCAGCACGCTGGCATAGATTGGAATGAACTGAAACGAAGGGTAGAAAGATAGAAAAGGTCTTAAAGGTTTCAAGGAAAACATTAAACTATTAAGAGGTTTTGATATTTTTCCCTTCACAAATGTTATAAAAAGTTTGGAAACATTAAATAAAACATGATGAAAGAAAATAAAGGAGGGTTTTGGCAATGGGTAGATTTTTTTGATTGAATCAATTCATTCCAGCCAGAAACCATACCAAGTCTCTTGCAGAGGAGTAGTAGCAAATTAGAAATGAGTTGTGGTTCGCTCACTAGTCTGAGGAGAAGGGCTTCATTTTGCCAAGGCCTCTTGCCAAATGGTATCTCCATGAGACACAACAAAAGAGTCACTGTCTGAAAGGAGAAGCCAGGCAGCTTCCTTTAAGAAGTACATGCTCTCAATAATCATCGTGAGGACCTGGGGCTCATTATCTGCATTTCTCATGAGAATCCTGACCAACGTCTTACAAATGTGTCAGTCTGAAAGCTGATACTCAAACCATGTTAAATCATCTGAAGGGGAAAATCATAGAATCATAGAATGGTTTGGGTTGGAAAGGACCTTAAGATCATCAAGTTCCAACCCCCTTGCCATAGGTAGGGACACCTCACACTAAACCATGCCACCCAAGACTCCATCCAACCCGGTCTTGAGCACTGCCAGAGATGGAGCATTCACAACTTCCTTGGACAACCCATTCCAGTGCTTCACCACCCTCACTGACTTCTGATACCTGAGCATGCATCTGCGCCGTCACATACCTGCTTGTGTGCACACGCAGTATGGCAGCCCTTCGAAGCCACAAAAAAGGTGACTAATGGGAGTTGTGATTCTGATCACTTTTCTTTCAAAAAAGGACCATTCTGTGCACTGTTTAATGTACTGCATCGATAGAATCAATGGTAAGATTCTTCCTGCTTATAAATCGAAACAAGATTGTTTCCTAATTACTTTTACATGACTTTGTTTTTCAAATTTTAATCACAAACAGGGCACATATTCTGGAATGACATCAAGGACTCCCTGATGACATAGAAAATAGGCAGATATCTTTGCAGCGATATTGAGTTTTGTTCCTGGTGCCCAATTAAAAAAAGCTTTTTCTCATCAGCACTCTGAACATAGAAGATACCAAAGCACGACAGAAAGAAACAGGAAATTGTTTATGAACTATAATTACGTATTCATAATCAGAAAAAAAGGCAGAAAACTAAAAAAATCAGTTTTTAAATTAATGGCCTTTACTTCTAAGCTTTTCTGACACTGGCTTAGCCTCCCTTACTCTGCCTCTTCTTGCACTGAATGCCGCCTGATCGTATGGCCACAAGTCAAAATGAGACCAAATGATGCAGAAAACTAAAACTGAACTTTAACCCACCTTCTTCCCCACAGTTACTCCCCCCTTGCACTGGTAGAAAAAAAAAAAACAAAACAAAAAACCAACAAAATATCTAAATATGAAGCAGAAGTCGTTCCCCCACAAATGCTGAAGCCAAACGAAAACCAACCATGCAAAAAGTACTTTAATCCAACACAAAGACTTTTCTTTCTGCAGAGTCCTGCCAGGCAGATTATCTGCAACTAGAAGTAGAGCATTTAGAATGAAGAGCAGAAATAGAAATGTAGGGGCGGGGACTGCTAGCTCAGAAGAGCCTTTTGTCTGGCGATACTGTGACTAAAGATAATCTTTGTTTATCTTGTATGTTTAACTTGTGTCTTGTATATCCAAAGTGTTGGAAAAAAATGTGGAATTGCAAGTGAGTAACTGAACAAGCCCATAACACAGGGTATAATTTCTAGGCATGGCAAAGGCAGGAAAAACAAACTTGGCAGTTATTATACCATTGTTTTTTTTCTCTTTGTAATCTCCCCCAGACTGTGGTGTAATAATGTTACAATTAAAGTATACTTTGACTAACAATTTCACAGCAGAATGAAAGGGAATTATGTCATGTTACTAATACAGAAAAGCGGAGCTGTGGTGCACCCTGGCTATGAGAGCACCAGTTAAAGATAAAACTTTACAGAGGAGAAGAAGTAAGCTCAAGGCTGCTGAAAACCGAACAGGATTTAAGTATTTAGTGTCACCCAATCAGTGAAATATGATTAATGGGTCTGAAGGAGTACACTGCTTTTTGGTCTCCAAAGCAAGGCAGGCAAAGGGGGAAATGTATTTGAGCTCTTCAGCGATAAAAGCTGTAGCAAAATTCTGCGCAGCTAAACTACACGTTCAATTGCAGCTGCCGATTTCTCCTCTGTGTGATTAGAGCCTCCCATTTCCCTCATTACAGGCTTGATATTATTGAAGCAAAGCCAACAGCAAGTTAGCAAGCCAGCAGGGGAGCAAATTGATTGTACAGTTAGCTGTAGAAAACCTGAAATTCTTTATTAAGGGGAAATGAAATACAGTTAATTTATGCTTCAGCTGAACCCCTCCCACACTACCCTTACTCTGCTGCTACTCTGAATTTTCTCTGAAGCTATAAGACAGCCAAGGCATTACAGAAGCTTTATTGATACAAAAATAAGTCAGGCTTTCAGTATTTTTTAAAAAGGATTTCTATTACCGATTGCCGTAACTCACTCACTATATAGGACAACATGGCACTAAAGCTGAAAAGAAAGAAAGGTGGAAAACATTTGGGTTTATGTAGACTAGAAGACTTTGCTGTCTGTCTTTAACTGGCGTTATGGAGGCAGTCCACAAATAAATGTAAACAACAACTTCTCTGTAAAGCAGCAACTCAATTTTTGTGGTATTTCGGCTATAAATCTCTTTCCCAAAATGAAGAAAATTATCCTTTGGGATCAGAAGCAATTTTTGGAAATAATAGCAGTTATTCTGTTAGTAACAGAATCAAATAAAAAAAGTAAATAAAAATTTAACTCAAGTAACCTGTTACTGTGTTTCTGAGGGGAACAGAATGTGAGATAGATAGTTTGTTTCTAAAGCAAGACCCCACAGAAGACGCTGCTCATCATCACACTTGCCTCGCCCCCAAAAATTATATATGAGCAGTTCAGATCTTCCATAGAGAGATGAAATACACTGAGTGCAGAAAGTTCCTCCTGCCCTGCAGCCTTTTGCCCTTCAGCCCCAAACACTTGCCCTTTGCAAAGCCCTGGTAAAGAGGGCTCTGGATTGGACCCCACTGAGGAATGTCCCCTCTCCAGATCGTTGACACCTCCCATTGCTCTCAGCAGCTCCCAGGCCACAGGCTACCCTTCCAAAGACAATCGCTGCTGCTTTTAATCTGTTTTCCACTGTTCCATTCTATCCCTTGGCAGGATGAGGGATGCATCTTCTTCAGAGGGCACCTTGGCTTCTATCCTGTGAGGCACCAAGGATGCGGTAACTTGTGGAAGATTATCATCTTAACATGAGAAAGCTCACACAAGAGTCCCATGGAAGGAAGTGCTTAATGAGATTGCTCCACAGGAAGGGAAAATACTGTACAATGTGTCTTTAAAAAAAAGTGTGACTTAGGATTCACAACCTTAATCAAACTGAAAGGAGGAACAGCCCTCTAATTGCTGGTGTGCCTCAGGTAGAACTTCCTGTGTTTCATTAGCCTGTCTTCTGCCTCCTCTGCATTTCTGATGCTTCGTTCACAATGCAACATCCCTGTCATATGTTTTTTTCTCCCACTTACTGATGGGTGCTTTGAGATTTCTCCCTCGTTTTCAGACAAAACTTCTACCAATTTCCCATACCTGTCAGCGTCTTTTTGGATGAAAACTCTCTGCTGGTTTTGGCAGAGGTAATTTTCTTCATAGTAGCTGGTGTGGGGCTGGGTTTGTGCTGAAAACTGCTAATAATTCAGCAATATTTTAGTTCTTGCTGAGCAGTGCTTACACAGAGCCAAGGCCTTCTCTATTCCTCACACCACCCCACCAGCAAGGAGGCTGTGGGGTGCACAAGGGGTTTGGAGGGGACGCAGCTGGGACAGCTGACCCCAACTGACCACAGGAATATTCCATATCAGATAATGCTGTGCTCAGCATATACAGTTGGGGGAAGAAGGTGGAAGTGAGGGATGCTCAGAGTGATGGTGCTTGTCTTCCCAAGTAACTATTAAGCATCATGGAGCCCTGCTTTTCTGGAGATGCTGAACACCTGCTTGTGATGGGAAATGGTGAATTAAGTCCTTGTTCCACTTTGCTTGTGCATGCAGCTTTTGCTTTACTAATTAAACTGTCTTTATGTCAACCCATGAGTTTTCTCACTTTTACTCTTCAATTCTCTCTCTCATCCGAGCATGGGGGAAGTGAGCAAGCAGCTGCGTGGGGCTTAGTGGCTGCCTGGGGTTAAACCACAACAAACATTCAATGGTCTTATTAGAATAAAAGCAATCAAGCTTGGTTTGCACTACCTGCTTTAGCAACATTAATACTGAAAGAGAAATAAAAATACATGTTATGCTTTTATTTCCTGCTACCCTTCTCCCCAAAGAATTGGAGAAAATAAGTGTTGTCTTTTTCACTTGCTGCTATAATATCCATTGACCAATCCAAGGAAGTGCTAATAATGCAAGTGAAAGTTTGCACACAACTTAAAATGCAGAAGAGCTTATTTCACTGAAGACTGGATGTTTACCAGGAAACGAGATGGGCTCAAATTGCTTTTGTGACCACTTGAGACATATATTCATTAAAGATACCGTTGAAGTAATACGGAGAAGGAAATAAATTGCTTGAATGGATAGTGCCAAGACTGGCAAATCTAAAATTTACTACACAGTCATACAGCAGCTATTTTGGGAGCCACAATCACCTCTTGGAAAAATAAACACATTTCCACAAAACAGCAGTTCCGTGTGTTGCACTTGGCCATCTTGACTAAAGCCAACAGGGTAATGACTTTTACAAGTGGCAAAAACCAGCCCCTTGGCAACAGTGATCCCTAACCTCATGAAATATGGTACTGTTTTGTTAAAAGAAAAACAAAATGGAGTGTTTTTTACCTAACTCTGTACCTAAACATCTATATATATAGTTGGTGCTTATGAGAAAATTTCTACTAAGAGAAAGACAGTAAGTCCACAGTACACAAACTCTGACATAAACAATCATTGACATAAAAATGCTGCTTTTGTGCTGACAGGAGGTTTTCGAAAAGAAACCAAAACTAAGTAAGTGCTTCACACAAAATAAAGTGAGACAGATTTCCAAGAAATTCTCAGTGTATTCTGAGAAAATTCTCTCCTGATTCATAGCAGCTAACTATTTTAAACAGCATTATTCATATACAATGCAAAAGCACCATAAAGAAACAAACCACCTAAGCACAGAAAGCCATTATCTGTATGTGTATACACATATATACCTACACATATATACACACAGAGAGTCTTTTGATGGGCTTTTGTCCTACGTTTTCTCTAAGCACAAATACAGGCTGGATGGGGAATGGATTGAGAGCAGCCCTGCAGAGAAAGACTTGGGGGTATTGGTTGATGAGAAACTGGACATGAGCCTGTTTGTGTGCGCTTGCAGCCCAGAAAGCCAACTGTATGCTGGGCTGCAAAAAAAAGAGTGACCAGCAGGCTGAAGGAGGTGATGCTGCCCCTCTACTGTTGTAAGAACCCACCTGCAGTGCTGCTTCCAGCTCTGGGTTCCCCAATGAAAGAGTGACATGGACCTGCTCAAGCAAGTCCAGAGGAGGGCCATGAAGATCATCAGAGAGCTGGAGCACCTCTCCTATGGATACAGGCTGAGAGGGTTGGACTTGTTCAGCCTGGAGAAGAGAATGCTCTGGAGAGACCTTATATCAGCCTTCCAGTACCTAAAGGGGGGCTTACAGGAAATCTGGAGAGGGACTTTTTGCAAGGGCATATAGGGATACGATGCAGGAAAGGGATTTAAACAGAAAGAGGGTAGATTTAGATTAGATATAAGGAAGAAATTCTTCACTGGAAGGGTGTTGAGACACTGGTACAGGTTGCCCAGAGAAGCTGTGGCTGCCCCATCCCTGGCAGTTTCAAGGCTATGCTGGATGGGGCTTTGAGCAGCCTGGCCTAGTGGAAGATGTCCCTGCCCTTGGTAGGGGGGTTGGAAAGAGGTGATCTCTAAGGTCCCTTTCAACCCAAACCATTCTATGGTCCTATGATTTTGTCATGGTTTTTCTTGCTTTTCATTTGTTATGTGGCTGGTTTTTTCAATATTTATATATATAAACCAAACCTAAAATCTTTTACATTTCACAAAGGGAGCATAGCAAAAGACTGAAGAGCTGATCTTCTCAGTAACCTAAAGTAAGGGTCATAGAAAATTTCTATTTTGAAATAGCCCTCACATGGCTATTGAGTTTTTTTAGCTAAGTGGTGCCATCTTAATGAGAGGGCTTGGTGGAATCTAGAGCCTCAGCATCAATTTGGAAAGCCCCCATGGTTTGCAATAGCACTGCTTTACTAAATGGATCTGTCCAGTTGCAACAAATGTGATACTGTACCCCCTGTGAACAGTATGAATCTTCGTCTTTGTCATGATGAAGACAACCTAATCTACTCATGGTTTATGTACCATTTAAACACATGGGGTCTTAGATGCCTCCAGACTGTGGTCAAGAATGTGAGGGTCCAACCAAGCTGTCTAAAGTCCTTTGAGTGATCCTGTTATTGTTTTTAAATATGAAATAAATTACAATTCTTACACCTTGAAGATGAGGAAATCTATTTTGTACAGTAGGCAACAAAGAAAAGTGGCTGACAGCATATACCAAGTGAATGGCACAGCTAGAGCTTCTGCCCTAGCCAAATGCTTTGTGTTATGCAATATTGTTTCCTAATACTTTCACAGTTGCTTCTAATGCTTTTCTGCTAATGAGCTCCAAATGCTTTGCAAAGATTCAGATATTTCAAAAAATCATTACTGGTTTTGAGTGTATTTTCCTATGCACCCAAGCTGAAATCCTAAAAGGAGCATTTAAGAAGTTGGCCTGGCAGTTAGTGCAACAGGCAGGTGTCCCAAAGGTGTCACGAAGAGAGCGAAAAAGTGAAGGCATTCGAAAGTCCTCAGTGAGTTCCAGAAATCTGTGGCCTATGAGTCCTGTTTCCTGCATCTTTAAGACATGACATGTCATCAGAGATATCCGACTGCAGCTGGGAGCAATAGGCATCACTGATAGCAGCCACTGCTTTGCCAGGTGTATGAACATGGGGCTAAATGATTTTATTCCTAGGTCATTCTTTAAGTCAGTTTCAGTGCAGCTGATGCTTATGTCCAGGCCCTCAACAGATGCAAAGCAGTCATCTTTCTCTTGCTACCAAAAGTGAAAACATCCCTTAGCATGGAATTTCCTTGTGTGACAAAACTGAACTCTTGGGTTTTTTTTTCCGGTTTACCACAGTTTGAAAGTTCTTATCAGTCTACTTTTATGAATATTCTTAAAATAATCTACAACATAAATCGATACGCAATTTAAAAGAGTTCTGAAATAAAATAGAGATGGAGAATAATGCTTTATCATTATAAAAATGTCTTAACCTCAGTGTTGCTGACGCACTGCACAGGAATCTGGGCTGTTTCGCTGTAAGTGGAAAGTTATCTAGGTAGAGTGTCCCTGCAGAGATGAAGGTTGCAGCAAAGAAGTGGAGAGATAAAGAGTCAGATCTGGTTCTCAGAAAGCATATGGCAACATAAGAACACATATAGCAATTTGGAAACATTCTTCTAGCTTCACATTAAGGGCTTTTAGCTACTATTTTCTTTTTTACCCTGTATGGAATCATCTCTTCAGTATTTAGAGCACTAAAAGACCTGGGAAACCTTAGACAACAGAAACATTACAAAAAACAGTCCCCAAAACAAACCAAAACCCAAACAGAAAATACACACCCCCCCCCCCCCAACCAAACCTCAAACCATTTGAAGCTGTATAGCTTCATTGATTCACTCGGAATCCTACGTAATACATCCCACCAAATCTAAAATCTTTTATGGGGACCCAAATTGGGACCCAATAGGGAAGCAAAGAAAGGTAAAAGGAAAAACAAGGGAAAGAAGGAAGTTTGATGTAGCAATAAAACAAAGGTCTTTGTTACATTCCCACATCTTCCCTGGGCAAGTTGTATTTTGAGGTACTTTCTGTGTGGAAGAGGTGTGATGGGGACATTATGAAGCTTAACAGCAGCTGTTTGCTCCATTAGTGTAAATGCCCAAAGTTATATATTTGGAAACATGGAAAATTGGAACAAGAAAAGATCAGGCAAAACTATCTAACATCCATATGATTTCTAGAAGTTTTTGCTCACCTAGGACTAGAGCAGAGGTCACCTCTGTTCAGTGTGCTTCTGAAGAGCAACTGGAGATCAGGTAGGACAGCCACAGTATTAAAGCAGATAAATAATGAAGTGGGCAATGCATCCAGCTGACACTTGAGCAACATGTCTAAAAGGAATATATCCAGAAGTACTGAGTGGCTGGAGGAAAGAAAAAATTCCCTGCTTTTGCATTGTAAGTCATATTTTTAGATCACTGATATTTTAAGAAGGTTTTCAAGAAGAGTGCTTCTTAGCAAACAATCTGGATTTACAAAACAAGACCAAAACGTGAAGTGCTGGATGACTTTGGGTGAAAGGAAAGGCTTTGGCACAGGCGCCTCAGCAAGACAGCCTAGCTCAGACTCCTGGCCAGGTTCCAGCTTTGGAAGCTGTCTTCAGCCTCCTCTGAGAGGACTATTGGCTCTTCTTCCTGCTTGAAGCTGTTGAGCAATAAAGCTCTGAGTTGTCAGACTGATACTGCTCTTTCAAGCAGAAGTGGCTGTGATTTAGTCACTGGTGAAATAACTCTCCTGATACTAGAACTCCGTGAGCAATTGTAAACACAAAGAATTTGTTTTGCTAAGCTTTTTGGTGGATGTTTGTTACTATCTTTATGCTTGCGATGTCTCATTAGTAACAACTGACCACACACTACTGAAAGTCTTTCACTACAAACAGGAAAAAGATTGTGCACTTCACTGCTGCATTTTAGTAGCATGAGCAATATTATGAAATATGGTTTTATTCCTTCATCATGTCACCTCACTAGAACAAGAGAAAAGAGGATGTGTGAGTATAACAGAAGCACTTGAAGTCATGGGACTGGCAAATCTGAACTTGAAAAATCCCTCCTCCCCAACGGAAGTGCTGCTCTGATCATGCTAACATTTCTTCAGCATCCCTACAAGTGAACCAGGATTTTCTTTGAGTACTGAAACTCACTTTCTCACTTGTCACCCACTGGTTTGTTTTAATTGTAAGAAATTTGTTTGTTTTCCAGAGGGACCAAAAGTTGCACCTATAGTGTTTTATTTTCCAAATGAAATTCAGGCTTCTGGTCACTAGTACCTGTACCTCAGCACTGATTTCTTCTGTCTGTCTCTTTTGACTAATCTACTAGAAAGTGTTTGCCCTCTATAACATTTCCTAAATCACTAAACCAATCCTAAACCAGCATTACTCCTTTCCAGATTCTCCAAGTAATGTTGTCGTGAACTTTCTAGTGGTGTGTTTGTGAATCAAAGCCAGTATTTTATAGAGGAAAACAGTAAAGGTCTAGCTTGCCTTTGTCTTTTTAGAAGCTAGCATATTCATACAGCAAACATGACTGTAACAGATGTGCTCCTATTCTCTTTTTCTCCTTCTCACCACTGCCTTTGCCATGAGAATGAAAGCCACACTATGATGCCTTCAACAATACTAAAGTGACTGAGAAACAGCTCCCCTGGTCCAGTGGTGATGGAGAGGATGTGTGTTTTCAGAAGAATCTCTGAGGAATGCAAACTACCGTGATAATTCAGTTTCCTACAAATGGATTGTAAAAGAGAGAATGGCAACTGAACTAACCATGTATTATTACTGAAACAAACACAGATCTCTTCAGCAACCAAGCTTCTATGATAAATGAGAGAGGGAAAAATATTTAATCAGCAAACCAGCTAAAAAGAGTTACAAATAATAGCTTTCATACAAAGGATTTTCTGACTGAGGCCATTTCTCTACTACATCAAGAAAAGCAGATGAAAACTGCCCAGTCCTTCTGATCTAAACCATATTTCTGGTTGTATTACAGCAAAGCCTTCTTCAGAATACACCCATTGGGAAGTTCCAGCATTTTTGGTCATGTTGGCTGTCAAGTGTGCACATAGAGCTTTGTTCATAGGACGGATCATTTTCTGTTTCCAGGCTCAGGCTCTTATTATAGCTTAGATCAAACTCTGCAATAAAACCTCTAACAGCCGCCAATTCTATCATATGCAAATACTTAAACTTCTACTGAATCCCCTAACCTTATTGGCCATCTACAGCTTTGTTTGCCCCAAGAACATTGCCAAAGGTGCATTTGTTCCTCATCATTTCATATTCTAGGCATGGCCAAAGTGTAAAATTCAGTTGTTGTGTTCATCTTATAGCAGGAAAAGAGCTGCCTTAACAAAAAGAACTGCCTTAACAACACGAGCTCACAAGCAACAAATTCAGGTATGCTATTTTATTGTCTGGGTACTGGGTTTTAAACAAACAGACCCTCACAGTTTTGTCAGACAGCACCTGCGAAATCCTGTAGAGTGTGGAGCACTACTGAGTGCACTTGTAAGAACTCAGAAAACAACCCCCAGACCAAGCTGCTTGTGGCCCTTTCCTTTATCTATCCAAAGGAGACACAAACTCCTCTGGAGGAAAAGGATGCTACTGGGTGCCTAGTGGCTGCACCAGGCTAGCAGGGGCTGCTACAGCTACGCTGTTGCAAATACATGTCATTTCTCATTTTTTGCCAGAGAACGACCCACGAACAGTGACAAGGCTGCTATTAAGAGAGCAATGTCTAGGTATTACAGACCAGTTCTCTACCCTGCAATCAACAGGAAGATATGCAAAAATACCCAGAACAAAACATGCAAGAACCATCGCATGAAAACAAAATGCAAAATGGCATGCAAATAAAATGAAACACAAGAATGGCAGTATCATTTGTAACACCACCTTTAAACTTTGTTTAAGCTTTATTCATTCGGTAAGGCAAGGAACCGCACATAAACCCTTTTGGTGGAGATGGGGTAACCGCGAGTTTTCTGCTAAACTGTATCACTATCTGCTGACATATGACTGAGATTTTTTTTATTAAGGGGCTAGATAAGGAGGCAGTAGGTCACCTAACCCACACCTTATCCACCATGTGGATACATGCAGCAGCCATTTGGTTATACCTACAAGATCTGAGGATTTTCAGGACCCACTAGAGGCCACTTCCCAGGCTCAGGCCAACCAGCCCTTACACCTCTTCTCTTCCAGAGAGCCACTTCCTTCCCTGCAGCAGCCGAGGACACCAGCCCTCCCTGCCAGGTTCTCACCATGGGACCTTGAGCTGAGCAGCAGCAAGCTTCTTCCCATACCTTAGCAGCTCCCTGATCAGCTGCTGAGCCTCCTTGCTCCTCACCCCTCCTTTCCACACTGCTCTGCTTTTTCTCTTTCAAGCTTTGTAACACCAATAATGTCCCCACAGCAACCAGCTGCTTTCTACCTGCTGCTCCCATTTTGCTTTATGACTGCTATTGCACAACTGGGTCTATATACATTAGCCTGAGGCTGATGGAGATAACCAGACCCGCTTCTTTGCCCTGTTGGCTTCCCCTCTACAGGTGTTTGTATCCCAGCTCAGGAATCACCTAATAAGGTGGCCAGTGTCCAGGACTTAAACTGTTTAATAGATTAACTAGAATCTTTTAGGGGTAAAAAAGAAACCATGGAAAAAATGTACCAGCAGCCTGCCGCAGCACTAGACAGTCATTTGCTTTCTGAACTCATTTGCTGCTGAGTAAATGATGAAATAGAATTATATTTCCAATTGCTGCCTCCAAGGGAGCAGAAGGGAATTGGAGAGAAAAGCACAGCTCTGGAGAATGAGGAGGTGCAGCTACAGTCTTCAACCCTGCTAGAGAAATCCTCTGACATACACAAAATCTCACCCAGGCTGTAGTTTGGCACTAATTAATCAGGGTACAGGGGACACACGCTGCTGAAAGCCACTTTTCAATATTCAGGTGAAAGCTGATGCAGTTGGAGGTTCATAACCAAGTATGTTGTGCTTTACCCTTTCTACTTATCATTCTCTTTCTACTTAATGTTCTCTTTAGCAGGAACTTTGCCAAGAGACATTGAAAAACGAAGACAGAACAGCGATAAGAATGGAAAATAAAGACTTTTAACCTTGTAAATAAGTGCTGAGCCTTCCTAGTGAAGGGAGCGCTGCCAGGGAAGGTAAAAATTGCTCCCTCTTGTGGCTAAAACTAACTATTGCTAACTCGAATCTTTCCATGAAAATTCATTGAAGAAAGGATTATTCGCCTAAATTTGCATCTCAATGCACAATCACATACATGTTCGCACATGCAAACGTATGAGTATAATAATGCACCATGCACAGAGTTTATATTGGATATGCAGTTTTGCCTACTATCTATGTGTTAAAAGGCTACCAAAAAGAATTTATCTCCAGCAAAAGGATGATAAAACCAGACAAAAACCCCCAAACCCCGAATAAAACTTACCAGGGATCTGACGAGCAGAAAGCTACAACTCCATGCAAAAGAGGCTGTAAGCAGTCGAGTTTTTTATATACAAACACTGCCTGAACTGTTGCCCCCTAGATAATGAAGAGTTAATTAAAATCACAGGCCAGCTTGGAAATTAAAGATGTGAAACTACTGGATTCATTTCTTCACAGGATTAACACACCCCCTTAAATCTCTTCTCAGAGCATGCAGACTCCTCAACAAGACTTTCCTTGAGCATTTTAAGACTTCAGTGGGTTCAGAGATCTCAACAACTTAGTTTTTAATTCACCTGAATGGCCATTCTAGGTCCAACACACAGTGTAATGACACAGTCCCTCTACCATGTGTAAGAATATATGACATGGGTTATTAATGCTGTTTAATAGAGCTGTATCAATGCACTCTGATGGCTTGAAGCTCTCTCCCTTGCCCTGGTTCCCAACTTGACAGCAAAACAGAGGGTGCCTCTCATTTTGCCTCAATGCAGTGGACCTTTCTTTATGCAGATTTGCATAATAAACTGGAAGAAACAGGTCCCCAGAAAAACAAAATAATACCACTTCCAGTCACTTTGCAATTTAATCAACAGAACAATGAATTATTTTCTATGCTTTCATTGTTAACAAATCACAATTTGTTTAAAAAGCTGAGTACATTAGAATTTTTATATGAAATATTATTATACAATAAATTCCTCCCCAGAACCACTGCAGTGTGAAGGTAGGAACTGAAGACCATGGAATTATTGAAAGTTGCGTTCTCTTTCAACTCAATAGCAAGTTATTTGAACAAGAAAGCATTATTTCATTATAGAGTGTGAGTAATATGCTTATTCACAGGATTAACAGCTAACTCTGGTACTTCCAGCTGATATCAGGCAACATTCAAATTTATCTAAAATACACAGCTACTGTTATTTGTTGCAAAGAATGGTTGGAGACCAAGAACTAAAATACCTTGAACATAGGGCACACAATGTCATTTAATCCCAGACAAAAAGGCAAATGTGCTTTCCCAAGTTTTTCCACCCCACCTTCCGCAAATCTCTTTCAGAATGTTTGTTGCATTCATGGTGCAAATGTCCTTGAAAGAGAAAAATAAAGAGAGCATGAAGGTGGTGCTTTAGAAGCAAACTGCAGCTATGTATGCCCGTGCTTTCCAGGAACTTGCAGCTGCTTTTTCTCCCCAGTAGTGGCTGCAGCTGATCTTGCTCTTTTAAGAAAGCTAGAACCAACCGTACAGGAGTTTCCCCTCAAACAGCCTCCCCACACTCCCTCATCATTAAGGAACCATAATTCAAGCTTAAATACCTCGGAAAGAAATTCATTTTCCTGCAGCAAAGGAAGACTGATGCACAAACATTAGAGCAATCTAATTTTAGATCATTCAGACAATACGCTGGATCCTTAGCACATTTATTTAAGGCTATTTATAGTCCTCCAGACGCTGCTGGAAGTATAGTCATCCATTGTGGAGCTACTCTGCTGCACTCCAGGTTGGGAGGGAGGGAGGCAGGGGAGGAAGGAGGGAGGAGGCAATCAAGAGTCTGATTGTTCTGGGGAACACAGGTACGGAGGGGTTAGATGAAATGTTCATTTGCAGACTGAATGCAGATCAAAAGGTTCAGCTGCTTAGTGACTCCACTGCTGCCAAAAACCATAGGGGCACTGTAGAACTTGGAAGTCACAAACCGCACCAAATTACAGGCCCAGGTACAAACGCTGCGCATAGCTGCAGGCATGGAAAAGAGACTGAGTGCCAGAGCAGGGGGGGAAAGCCCTGAGAAGTTTTCAAACCTCTGGGGACACAGTATAAATGGCTGCACTGTACCTCAGAGCCCCCGTGTTGAAGTCAGCAGCTCCCTCATAGGCATGTGACTTCCAAACAAAGTTCTTCTTTTTGTTGTAGGCACTTGCAAGCTCATCTAAAGGCTGGCTCTCCACAGTCTGTAGGGCTGGGTTACCAGAAGGCCTCTCAAACCCTTCTTCATTTCTTAAGTTTTTTTTTTTTGGTTTTAAATATCAACATATATTCTGGCTTCAGGTGAATTTTAACAACACATCTAAAGCAACATTTCCAATATACACACCCAGCAGTTGAACTGCAATTCAACCCCAGGGTACCATAGAAGCTTCTGAACCATCAGCTCCAGTTCTGCTCAGTTCCAGGTCATCAGTTTCTGCTGTAAGGTGAGGACATAATGCTTCTCCAGTTCTCCTTGTCTGATACATGGATCATGTTTTGTCACATTCAATTGCGAGTCCTGGTGCCATTAGTTATCCTAGAGTGGACATGCTGTTTTAGCTCATAGTGTCAGTCCAATATCCAGGCCAAAGGACTCTTGAGTTGAAAGTATGGAAAATCCAAAGTACTACAGCACAGCGTCTTGTTTTCAGCACAGTGTGTCTTGAGTAGGAAAATCTGCTTTTGAAGTTACTGGTGATTTTTTACAACCTTTCCCATAAAGCTGACTCTGCTGGCCACACAGAACCCAAGGCATTACCATTTTTCTTTAAAGCAGCAATTGCAAGGCACAGCAGATAAAACACATTTCTAGGTCACAGATCTTAAGTCAGTGTCCTAGTATCTATATATGAGCTAAATATGATCCACTATTTAGAAAGGAACATGTAGAAAGCTTAAAATGATCAGCCCAAGGTTCACAAAAAGACTAATATAGATTCAGAAACAGAATTTAACTTGTGGTTTTCAAGTTAATGTCTTAATCATACTATGCAGCAACTGAATTTGCTATCAGATATAAGTCTGCCTTTGGAAGTATTAGAAGTCTGATGTCAGGTGATCAAGCCATATTGCTCTGAACTGCAAAAGATGGTTCCTCACTGGAAGAGATCAACTTCATATGCTATGAAATTACCATGAACAAGGATAAGTAACTAATAAAATGGGAAAGGTCAAAAGAAACTGGCATAACTACTCATGAAGTAGGCTCTACCTTGGAGACGTTTGTTTCTAAAAATTATGTCATGTGGTCAGTTATGACCCTTCAAGAACTAGTTGATCTCCAGTGAAGGAAATCCAACCTACTCCCAGCAATGAGGGCAGACCAGCAGCACACTCCTGCCATAAGGGGTTAATTTGTTACGCTGTCTTTTTTCAAGACCTCATGATCCCAAGCCTTTGAAATGGCCAGTGTTTGCTATTGAAATACTGCAGAACTAATGTATTATGGCCAATTTAGGCATCTGCATACAGACGCTACCATTGAAAAGCATTTTCCTGAATCATTTGAAAGATGTTTTCATAGCATCAGCAAGAACAACAAAAGAGAACAACTGCATGGGCACTACGCTATGAACCAACCCAACAGGCCACTGGAGAGTGAGCATGGCCAAGGAAGGCCAGGCTGTGTTCCAGATAAAGCCTTTTGCTCCCCTGTTGGCAAGTTACTGTTTATTTTCCTTATGAGGAACTATTGCATCATAAATCAATGTCCTAAAAAGAATATGTCGACATTTCACTGGTCTAGGAATATAGTTATGCAACTCAACCAACACATAAAAGCATGCAGCAAGATCAGCTAAGACAATGCAAAACGTGTATCAGAAAAACCTGGTTTAAGATAAAAAGTCAGGCCTAGAAGTCAATGAACTGATAGGAGCGACTTCTCAATAAACTAAAAATAACATGTAAGCTTAAGCATGTAGGTGAAGTAGAAAAGGCACATAAAAGATAGCACAGTTAATCAGATGCACAGCACAATTTCTGCACAACAAAATACTAAATAGACTGGGAACACCCAGGCTTGAAACAGAAACCTATAAAATCATGTGTAGTACAAAAGAGATGAAGAGGGAATGATTATTCACTACTTGAGACACACAAGGAAGTCATCAGGTTTAAAATACAAGCCAAAGGAAATACTTTTCCCAAACAAGGCATAGTTAAATTGTGTAACTTACTGAGTGCTGTGGATGCCAAGTATTTAAATGGGTTCAAGAGGGATTATACAAATGCATGTAGAATACTTCTATTGGTGGCTATAAAAAAAGCAATAAAAGTTTTGATGCAAGCAGATGCTTCAGAAGTCCCTCAGCTGATGACTGCCAGAAACTGGGTGGATGACACAGGATGACACTTCCCTCAGTCATGTGCCCCTTCCCTACAGTGCCATGAGGCAGGACACTGGAGCATGTGGTCTTCTGGGTTTGTCCAGGGCGGCAGCTCTTGCAGAGGAGCTGTGGAGACAAGAAGTCTGACAGGCTCTTCTGGAAGAGGAACCTCCGGGGTTAACCATGGATTCTCTTAGCCTCCACTGGTCTCATTCTCATGACTTTGCTGACTTGTGGGGCAGAGAACAGGAAGAGGGGAGAGAGAAAGAGAGGAAGAACAGAGAGGGTCAAGAGAACTATGGCACCATTCATGCTGCATATAGAAACTACAGCAACATTTCCTTCACCTTCTAAAAATTTTCCTCTAGAAAGCTTCTGAGAGTTTTCTTGACAGCACAGACAGTTTACAATGTCTGAAAGGGTTTTTTTATGGCATGCTATGAACAAAACTTAAACACCACTGCCAAGAATTAGAATGATTTACATCATTCTCTCCAGGGTGGGGCATACTCTATTTAGTTCGAGGCTCCTTATATCCCCCATGCTGCTGAGCTGCATTTATCACTATAAATTAAAAGGTTTCCATTTCAAATCTCCTCAGTTCTGGAAGCAGGGCAGGCTTTGGTGGTGGGGAAATGGGAGCACGTATTCCAAGTCCTGAGGGAATCAACTGCTTCCAGCACAACCGCAGCTCCTGGCTCCTGCTGCATCCCTGCAGATCTGAGTGCAGCCGTTTGTCTCCAAAGCAATAGCCAGAACAAAAGGAGAGTGCTTGACATTGTACCTTCTCTGTGTTAGCACTCCAAGTCTTGAGACCTGTTTTCAAATGCACTTCCACAGATGTGGAGGCACACAAATGGACTTTTTGTACACTCTGTGTCTCAGAGGTAAGTGCAGCAATACTGAGCTGGTGATCAGGACAGCCAGACATTCAAACTGTCACTGGCAATTTAATGCATTACAAATCAAGGCACACTTGCAACTCATAACATGGTTCAGCCAGTTTGCCATCTCTTACCAGGACTACCCAAATCCAGATGTTCAGGAAAATTTTGCCCAGACTCCACCAAAGACCCAGGACATTCCTGAAGGAGAGCCATATTTCTAATTATTCTTCCAGAGCTAGATCACCCTGCACTGCAACACTTTCCAATGGCAATAGCAACCCTACCGGGGCCCAGAACAGCTAAAGCCAGCGCACAATGTTTTATTTTCTGGGCAGACTAGGGTGAAATTACCCCAAAGACAACAACAAAAATTAGTCTATCCCATAGCGCTTCCCAGTGCCACCCAAAAACTTTCTTCTATATAAAAGGGGGCATATGCTAAAAGAACATGGTATTTCCTTATGATTGAAGGCAAAATCTGTAAGCTGAAAAATTTAACTTATATCTTCTGAGAAGTTGCTTTAACCACTGCAGGGAAAGCTTTCATCCTACAGCAGCTAAAGGGAGATGTCCATAAGAAACACTCCCACAAAATAAGGGTCTCCTACTGGCAGATAAGAGCTGACATTTCAGTTCAGTTCAGGAAATGATTTTATAAGCTCCTCTACCAGTAACTGTTTTGAAAGCATCAAAAATTGGTGGAAACAGATCAGGTTTTGTGTACTTTCCCCTTCCCCAAGGATTAAGCAAAGAAGTCAGCATCTGGCACAGCACCATGTAGTTGCTTACAGAACTGAACGCAGCCTGTAGATGTAATCTGAGGCTTTGCATTCTCAGAGCTGTTTTTAATCCAAGATGTTGCACTTTTGGGTTAAGATAAAGCTTTAATACTGGAGGTCTACATCCCATTTTCTCAACCAGAAGCAAGGAAGTAGCTTCAGGCCAAGTAAGGACACCCTACAAGCCCTGCAGAAAATAACATGGGTTTTATTATCCAGAACTACAAGAAGTTGTGTCTGATTTAATTAAATCCTCTGTTTGCTGCCTTACAACAGGGATGCTTTTCAAAAGAAAATAAGTAGTTTTTGCTTAAAGTGCAGCAAAACCACGGGCCTCTATATATTTTTGCCTGCTACCACCAGACACCCGAAGTCAAGCCCAGCCGAGGCAGCCTGTGGTGGCCTCTAGTGGCTGTTTTTCCACATCCCAAACTCATCCCACGCTGCGGCTCTCAAGCCTCCAATCTGCTCCACCTCCCATCAGTATCTGCTGTGTCATTCTGAGCAGCAGCAGTGCAAGATGATTTTCAGATGGGCAGCAGGTGAAAGATAATGCAGGACTCGTTACAACCATGCCATACTAGATGCCTGTGCTCACTTGGCAAGTATACCTATTGACAAGGTGCTTCGGGGTCCTACAAGTTTTCCTCTGATTTTCTAACACAATTTATTTTTAAACTACAGTTTAAGCTATCAGCAAAGCCAAAAACCAGATGCATCCTCGTGGAAAATTGATCTTAATTTCTTTTGATTAATTTGATGACTTACAAGTTATGAACACAGGTTTTAAGAATGCTTAAGCAGTTCAGTAGCTCTTCAAAAGCAATGATCTGATGCATCCTGAGGTGAACTGAACACAGGAATTCTGGGACCTATAGTCAACCCCTCCACCATGTACCAAATGAAACCTGCAGGAGCGTCACACTCATGGCAAAGGTTTCCTAAACCCAGTCTAACTTTCCCTAACTCAAGCAAGTCCTCAGTTCCCCACCATCTTGCCTAGATCATCAGTGTATTAGTGTAGAGGTTTAATTTCAGACTGGCTGAAATTTTACTCTTCCATATCAGTGAAGCTGAAGTCTACAAAGGTTTTAAAAGTTGCTTAACTGAAGAGCTTGGAGATGCTTCAATTTAAACAGTAAGCTCCCAGGCCACACCAGACATTGCCCAGTGCAGTTTCTAGCATTCCCTAAGGTTGTGGTTACCCTCTCAAGTTTAAAAGTGCTATTCAAAGGGTACAAAACATAACTGTAATGGTTGTGCAAACAAGCCCACTTTCTCAAGTGGGAGGACCAAAGCAGCTTCTCAACTTGACAGGAGGTGAGAAACTCAGCCTTGAATTCCTGGTAATTTTGTGCAAGCTCCAGCTCTAGCCTGAGTTCCAAACCATTTCTCTTCAGCCAAAGATGCCCTGGCTCTGTGTTCACTGGTTCAAGTGCATAACCCCAAACAGAAAACTATATTTGTCTTTGACCAGTATCTCTGCCACTGATGCTGCTGGACTGTAAGCAAAGCCAGATGTAATTTACACGTCTCCATTTTTGTAACAGACTATGCAAGCACAGTTTTAATTTGATACTCTTTATTACAATATCTAGGAAAACAATAACAAGGTGATTGTTTATTACAGCTTCCACAGACTAGGCTCCAGACCTTACTGTCCTGGGTACACACACACACGAACACACACACACACACAAAAGACAACCCTTGCCACAAAGAACTTACAATCTAAATAAACAAAACACTAATAATGATTAATCAAGAAACAAAGAGGAGGAATCACCTGCATGAGGGAACACAAGAGAGTTTTGGCTTGGCTTCTAGTCAGGAGTTCAAGAGTTGAAATTCTGACCCTGCTACAGTATTCTCACCACCATGGGCTGAATTTTCATCTGTTCATTACAATGCAAGATACATTCTTCAACATTTATAACCAATATAAGGAGAACAAAAAGCTCCATTTCTAGACCATAAGTTGTCAAGTGGGATACAGTAAAACTACAGACGAGAGGTTCAGAGAGCTTAAGTAACAGTAAAATGCAATAAGGAAGAAAACAAAACCATCCAGGAACATCCATTTCTGCTAAACCAGTCAAAACTTCCATTTTTTTCCACTTCAGTATATCAAACTGCCAAATATTCTTGTGTGTGGAATGAAGAAGTAACAACTGTGTTGTGCTGAATGACAATGCCTGACCCTTAATGTTAACCACAATAAACAAGGACAAAAAATGAATACTGAAAAGCTGTCAAATCATAAAACTACACTTTTGCTGCTCTGATTCTGCAAAAAGTTTCAAACACAAAAAAGAAAAAAAAGGAGTTGGTATTTTTGGCACTCCCATCACAGATCTGCCATGCCTGAACTGGATAAAAATGAACTGTTTGCAGAAACCTAAAATAAAACTGACAGTACACATACAGAGATCAAGAGCAAGCGTACTGGATTCAAATATAGGTTGTATTTTCCTTTTTAAACCTCAAATAAGAGTTGTCGCCTTTTGTCTTGTCAACATCAAAAGAACTTCTCTAAAAGGCAGAAAGCAGCCTACTGCAGCTGCAGCCCAGCACCGCTCACCCACTGCTCACAGAAGGGGAACTGATGGCTGTAGATGCCAACAGCAGTTGTTTCACCCACAAAGGCACTTGCTAGCTGGATGCGAGCTACATCCAAATGCTACAATGCAATACAAGCTGTATCAGAATGTGTTCATCCTAAAGAGTTTCAGTTCCCAATAAATGTGCTCTGATGACACCCAGCATACTGACGTACTTACTTTTGCACATCTGACTCAGAAACACTCCAGCGTTGCTTTTATTTTAGTTATGAAAAGCACGCCAAATTCCATAATGTGTACAGAACTGGGCTTAGTAAATCCTAAACCAACTAGTTTAGGGAGCAGTGAAAGGAGAGGATACCCACCACATATCCATCACAACAACCTACCATATAAAAAAACCCAAAACAAGAAGCATGGGCTAAACCTGTGCTCTAAAAATAATCCACAACTGACAACATGAGAAATAAAATAATTGACATCAGTCCTTTGGAGAGTCTTATTCTTTTTAAAGGATCTCCTACATTTTCCCAAAACCTTCATTCTGTAGGACATTCTTACACCCTGAACAAGGGGTAACCCAAGTATTTGTTACAAAAGGTAACCAAGTATTGTAACAAGATGTACTACAGCCTCCAAGCATTAAACCACAGCTCCCTGGAACATAGTATCTCTGTATGTAAGTTCTCACCAGTGCGTAAACACTACAAGTATCACCACTGTCTCTTCTTGGTCTTCAAGCCCCTTCAATATTGACATTTTCCACAGAGAACAATTAGGACACGATGACCAACAAGGTACAGGGAGCCTACTGAAGCTGCCTGTCTCCATCTTTTACAATACAGGCTCAAAGGGCTGGGTCACAAGTGGAACTAAATCCAAGTATGACCTAGGAATCAGCTGGTGAACTTCTGGGAAACAGGGAAAGTAAGAGAAACCAAACAACCCTCCCCTCCATATACCTAGACAGGCGGACAGTGCAATTCTTGCGGAATTCTGCAGAACTGCAGGTCTCTGGAAGACCTACTCCAATACATAAAAGTTTCATGCGAAGGAGAAAAAACAAACAAAAACAAAAAAACAAAACCCAAAAAACAACACTCTCCCAAAAAGCAAAAAAGCTGCAGTTTCCCAGCTGGTAAGAAAAGTAATCTTGTTTTTTTAATCCAAGAGAAACTACATTTTCAGAGTTGCTATTTCTACGCCACCAGTATCATCTTGCACTTCTTGAAAATCCCAAAAAAGTATCTTAGTTCAGTAAAGCACACTGAGTTTCCCCTTTCCACACAGTATCTGACAAAAATCCACTAACTCTTACACAGTTTGGCCTCTAGGAGCTACCAGAGACCAGTTTCCTTCTGGTATAGATGACTAGAAGCCCTTTGATGAGATCTCCCAACTCATACTGTAATCTAGAGTAATTTTCAACCAAACATGCAGTTGAAAGCGGTAGCTGCTGTAGAGCTTGATCCATCTCTTCCCTGCATCTTTTCTTCTTGCTTATGCATAAATATCCAGAATTAGTACTGGGCAACTAATCCAGTGGAAAAACAACTAAGTAAACAAGCTAGTTTTCAGCCATGCTAGCTCCCTGATCTAGCTCACCACACAGAGAGGCTTGTGCTAGACAAAGCAAGGGCCAGAACCTCAATTCTGGCAGCAACCTACATCCAACTTAGCACAACCATGAAAATGATTCCTTCCCTTTAATATCCAGTTCTGCCTTCAACAAAATCACCTCAGGTGTGTGAGTGAGTCAGAAATCTGCAAAGAGCAAGGCTGCAGATATGTATTAACTCCTTCTACAGAAGTCCATTTATACCAAAGCACCACAGTGCTTATCACAATTCTGGGTTGCATAACTCCAAAAACACAACTAAAATTTTCAAAGAAACAAGTACTCAGAAAAAACATCAAATGCTTATCAATAACTACTGATTTTCTAATTGCATTATCTCAACATACTTAATTTACCTTCAGCATATTCTAACATCAGCAAAAATAGCCCATACATTTTCTCTGCACGGTTAAATCCATTGATCATTCCTAAGTCTGGGCAGCGGATCACTTCAAAAGCAGTATTTCCTAAATGCCACATTCATGAATAATTCACACAGGAGAAATCAATTTTTGCAAGTAGTCAAGAGAAGAAAGTGTCCAGATAAAAACAAAAACTCTGAAAATTAGTTTCAGCTGCTCTGTGTTCCTTGTTTGTACTTTGAAGTTACACATAATTACTCAGTAAAATACTAGATTCTGACACATAAACCAAACAGGCTTTGGGGAGTGGAAACAATGTCCTGAAATAATCTGTTGTAAGTCTTGAAAGGTTCTGACAAGATGGGGCAGGGAAGACGGAGTTTAAGTAAAAAAAAACCAAACCTATCCACAGTCTGTACCAATTACTCAATTCAAATTCATCTACACAGACGAAGCCTTTTCTTTGTGGGACCTGGTAATTGACCAGGATAAATTACTACAGTTTAAGCAAAAATGGTTTTATTAGGCATGGAAATGACTGAAGAGCTCATTATTACATTCCTATTTCCAATTTGCCTGATTCCATAATTAAGAAAACATGATTAGACAACTAATCTTCTTCCAGCTTACTGAGTCCCAGATTATAAATAAAGAGCTGAAATGCAGTAACATCTGAAAATCAATTTTAAGCAATTCAAAAGAAGCTATCCAGGCAAACAACAATCTTAGGCCAAAACAAGTCATAACAACCAGAAACAGAAGCCTCAAAATCTTCTAAATTCACAGGTGCTTTCACCCCAAGGTAGAAAATTAAAAATTGCTTTTGCCTCATCCAAAATGATAAATATGTATTTTTAGTTATGACACAAGGAGACAGAAGATAGTGGTTTCTGACACCCTATCCAAGTTCTAGAACAACTGAAATTACTCTGTATTACTCGGAAAAAAGCAACAACTCCTATAAGGCAAGGATGAAGATGAAGCCATTGTGGAAATAAAAGTGCTTTTTCAAGAAGTCCAAAGGCCAAGAATACCCATAAGGCCAAAAGCAGACAGAAAGTATTATCTACACGCAATATATGATTTTGAAGTTTTTGGCAATGAACCTGACTTTCACATTTCAAGATTACTGGGCCAAAGAATGAGGTTTACAAGAAACAGTTTGCCTCAGGGAAAAAACTACTACAACCCTCAGACTCCAGTAAGTCTTAAAGATCTCAAGAAGTACCTTAAATGCTCCTTTCAGAATTTGTTCCTCCATCCTTTATGATTTTGACAGCCCCAGTACAACCACATATCACAAGCAAACCAACTTAAGAGTCGAAGTCCCAGACTAGACTTAAGTTCCTTTGGCTTAAGGTGCAACTTGAGAGCAAGGCACATGCAATAATGAGATCTGTGAAGGTCTTTATAGAAACATGAGACATGAAACACTGTTTTATGTAGTGAGTATTTAATGTATGCAATTCCCTCAAAATTTTTGAGTTCAAATTTTCCAGTTTCATGGTCAGATCACACAGATTCACAGTTTCATCAACTGAGTTTTATTTCCTCAACTGAAGACACAGTATAGCTACTTCCACGGAAGCCAACTGGGCATACTGCAGTGCATGCTGTCCCAGAGTTCTCAAGCTAAGCAAGATCAAATCCACTTCAGCAGCTGTGAAGCAAATACATGGGAACTGTGACTGAAATTACCCAAAACACTGAATAAATTATACTGCAATAACTCTCAATAGCACTGAACAATTGAAGAATGGATAGTTATTTGCAGAGAAGATTTTGTACTAGAAATGTTTATTCTGTATAGTAAAGCAACCGAACCATAGAAGATACAGAAGGCAGATTTATAATTTTGTTGGGTATAAACTCAACTATAGTAACAGTTTTTTAATTAAAACTATTTTATTTATCAGCTTGATTGCTCATAATTACTCCTCTCAATCAATAAGCAATAATAACTTGGGTTAACTTGAAAGACTGATTTAGGAACTTCCTCTTAAGACTGAATTAAACCTCCAACTCATTCTCAAGTGAAACTGGTTGAATTACACCCATTACAGAAGGGTACAAAAAACATTAACTGCTTATTAAACTGGAAAATTAACTGGACAAAGCTTCACGCCCAATACAATTACAAAAGACAGATAATGGAAAAAGTCTTAAATTAAGATTTTTTCCAGTTGTAGCAAAGGGCACAATAAATCAGTTTTAAAAAGTTGTAGCTTTTAAATACTTTTTCATAAAAATATATATAGGAGAAATCAAACCATTTCCTAACAGAGGTGAAGTAAAGCAAAGCAGTCAGAATAAAGGAATGTTTCTTGTAACTCAATCCATTTATCCAACAAATTCCCTCTTCACAAAGCATTGAGATGCCTCCTAGAACAAACACAAATACCACACTGGAAGAACCTCCACCCTCTAAAATGAAACAGAAAAGTTTTCAAAGAAGGTCCAACGCACACTAATTGTCCAAGATACGTACACTTTAAAGCACAGACAGGAGTTAACAGTGCTACTCAAATCAACTTTTCCTATGACCATACACACTCCCTTCTAACGTTCAAGTGCTAAAGCTATGTCTCAAAAAGGTTTTTGCTCCTTGTACGAGATTTCTAACCAACAAACAGTAAGACTCTGCAACATTTCCAATTAGTTCAGTTTTGTTTTAATGGCATGGGGCAATTCTTAGAGCAGACATTGCGTAGCTAATGACTACGAAATAAAGAGGTTTATTGATGTGGTCTTGGAATCCCAATTTGAACTGTAAATTTGACTCCAGGTAATTAACTGAAAAGCCAGAGTATCTGAAAATGCATACTAAGTTTTTACCTCAATCCTGCAATACTTCTTGAGGAACCTGGAAAAAGTGAAGTTGGTAGAACAGTATATATCACCAAGATTACAAAAACTGGAAAGAAATAATACATTGCAACAGTGATCCTCACTAAGTGAAATTATTTCATCACAATAAATGTTTAAAAAAGCATCGATGTTATTTAAAAAGTGTTGTATTCCCCTCCCACCCAAGTATTTGAAGATAAACCTTTTTCATTAGTCAAAATGGCTTTTAAAAAAAGTTTTTCAAAACAACAGCAATAATCAAAAAACATGAATTGTATTTTCTTTAATCCATAGCATCTCTAGTGCTGAAGGGCCATCCATGTAAAAAGCAGATTCTTTGGGGACATTAGTCAATTAACTTAATAAAACCCAGTTTTACGAGGATTTATCCTTCCTGCTACGAGGTGAGTCTGCTCCATTTGAGGTCACTGTGCCATTTATTCCATTTTCTAGAAAAAAAAGAAGACAACATTTTTTAAATACAATGAGACACTTCATACTTTATTACCTTTTTTTTTTTAGGTCCTATACAAATAGGACTTCAACTTTTTTTCTCTTTTTTTTTCATCTTTGTTAAAAAAAAAACCCTTATCATTGTTAAAAACCTAAAACTATAATTCATAATTCAACACTGTAGAGAAATTTTTACAAAATGCAGAATTTAAAGTTGACTACGATAAAAAGTCTGGTTTCCTGACATGGCCACACACTTAAGTATGTGCATTATATATATCTAGACTGAAAATAAAGACCAGTTATCATATTTTAGAAGATGCTATCTTAAAATGTAAACCACTCAATCTGTATATGAAACTGCCCTTTGAAATTCTGGAGATACAGGGTACATAATACAATTCCCTGGTATAGGTCTTTATTGTTTATCCCACCCATTGAGTATTTTAATTCTTGCTGAAATTGCACCCCTTCACTCACCTTTACAAGCTTTTCACATACATAGGAAACCTTTATATACATATATATACACACACACATTTTTCAAAGTATATACTGTAACATACAGAATTCATTTATATTCTGATGAAGATATTTACACAGAAAAGATGAACAGAAGTAAAACACTAGTTAGATTTGACATGAGTATGTGTATACCCTAAAGACTTCAAGCACAAGACCAGGCACTTAAGAATACAAAGCAAACGCGTTACCAGCTGCAACTTCTATCCCGCTTCTGGACCAACTGAAAGCTCAAGAGTTTTAATCTATTCAAGTAACACAGAGGATTTTATAGGAAATGTTTGTCCTAGAACAATGACCCACAATCTGTGTGTTTATAATGCACACAACTTTCAGTAAAATGGAGCAACATGATACTACTGTGAATTGAAAGTACCCCATTTATTCAGAGTCATCACAACCCAAGGAAGGAGATATGTTGCCTGACAGCAAATAAATTCAAAAAACAGATCTGAAGAGCAGAGTGCATAGCCAGCTATAATGCCTGCTGCTTAACATCTCTGCTCCAATTTATAGTAACATTCTGACTTCAAGCAGCTGCTGTGGGCTTTTTTAACTAGTTAAATTAATGTTTTCCATCTGCAGATGTGTTGCAGATCACCACAGAATGTGGCCAATCCACAAAAAACAACTGTTGATCTCCCTCTCTCTCCCACTCCACCCAAATGCTCCCACTTAGGCAAACAAGCAACCCCAAACCCAAACCCAAAATCAGAAACATAAGAATGAGACCAGATATGGGCCCCGTTAATCACATAGGAAAAGTCAAAGTCTATCCAACACGTTTGGATATTTGGTTGTAAATGATATCACCATTTTAAGCCCACATAAGGTGAACTTTGGATACTTTTCAAAAAATTCATGTTATTCATAAATCAAGCTTATAAACAATGAGCTGGACCCAAGTCAGCTAATTGAAATCATATTTTCTTAAACAGTTAAGCCAAAACAAGTGAAAGTAAAACAAAGAACAAGAATCAGCATGTGCCTGGGTACTCCACCTACATCATCAGTAGGAGTCTTCTACTGTTATTTCTTGCTTTTGGCACAGTCTAAAAGTAACACGTTGTGCCCTGGCTCCAGAAATCCATCCAAACACAAAAAAAGGTCAAAAAAAAAAGAGACTGTTTTGAGCAGTTCTATTGTATGTATTACTCTTTCAAAAACACTGTCTCACTGCATCTTGTGCAAGTGTTCTGAGCTGAAAAATTACAGGAATCTTCAAAACAGAGGAATCTGAAATACCACTAGCCTTTTGGATTTTAAACTTCTTTTCTTTCCTTTTAAAATAAGCTGCAAAATTCTCCAGTCCTTAAGACAGGCATAACTCAATTATTTTGTGAATTAAACCACAATGCCTATTAAATGACTTTTTCTCTTGAAGTTTACCACTTTCAAGTCTCCACTGAAGTGGGGTGAAAACCAACAATTTCATCAAATTGCATGCATAGTTTAAGGAATTTTAAAAAGCTGCTACATTTTTGACTCACATTAAGATTATGCTTTAAAAATATTTGCCATAGAAGACTTGAATTAATTCCACAAAAAGACAGATGCATTGAACATGAAGCTCTGATTAAATAAGACACCTACATAGGAAACTACCTTCACGCCAGTCCAACTGGATTTTCTGACAAAAACTAAAAACCTCAACACCACAAAAAAGCCGAGTTGTGGCAATTACAAATCATAAAAAGGGAACACAGAAATGCTCTAAAGAACATTATTGGAATAAAAAAGAAACTTGGAAAACCCCAAAAACAATACTGAATTGCTCTTTGACCACAAATCTCAATTCTCAGTGCAAGTGGTCTTACATGTTACATTCGATGTATCAGGAAGCGACAAGTTGGCAATGCGTGATTGGTAGCAAAAGATTATGCTGAAATAAGTCTTTGAGACGATTCAAGCAGCTTCAGAAAAATGCACAAGTTATTCAAGCTAGCAATTAAATACACAAAAGTTTAACTATTGGTACAACAGAAATACTGAAAAGTGGGGATTGTTTTTTTAAGGGAGCACATAATTTTCCTTGGAAGAAAAAGCATTCAGTGCATCTTTCATGGCCTTTCCATAAAGAGCATGACATCAAGTCAAACCTTGAGTCATTAAGTCATTTCCAAAGGCTTCTATACAGATTTAGAGTAGTAAGTAGATATTACGTCCCCTTAAAATTAGTGACAAAATTCTACTTTTAGTAAAAACAGTCCAGTATAAGCTTATTTATTGAATGGATCAAACCATCTCCTTGCCCTAAAACCTCAGAATTTAGTGGCAATGAGAAGTGAGCTTGGAATTCATTGGAAGAAAAATTCAGCAGTAGTTGATTATGAGAACAGATCTAAACCCATGCCTGTTCCCCTTTTACAAGGCAATAAGCATGACACATTTTGCTCAAGTGATAAAATTATACTTAACAATAATTTCATGTTGCATTAACTACATACTAATTCATTCATTCAGCCAATTAGAAGAGAAAATCCAAACAATTAATATATAGGGATTTTTTGATTAACCCCCCCAACATCTACTAATACTGTCTCTGTAACTGAGTCATCTCAATTGCAAATTAAACTTAAAATGTTTCTCTAGCAATTACATTAAAGAAAGCTCTCCATTACTTAAGTTTTGAGAAGTCATGGCAACAGAAAAATAGAAAACACACACCTCTTTCTTTTCTGGAGTTCTTTCCTTTAGCTGTTACAAACTTCTTTTTCACTGACTGAGGCTGAGAAGAAGAATGCTCTCTCCACCTCCGAAGCTGGAAATTAATGAACTTCCACATCATAAACGCTTGAGTCATGCAGATGGAGGCCAGCACACTGATTCTAGAAATTAAACACAGGTAAAGGTTTACCAGTAATTTTCTCTCATTCAAATATAGCAAGAAAGTTGAACACCAACTCAGATAGTTTCTTGTATGTCATGAACTGCCTTTTTACTCAGGCTCCTGAAACACACTAGAGTGATTCTGTCTAAAAAACAGGGATTTGTAAAAGTTCAGTTTTGCTTGGATTTTCTTTCGTGCCTTTCTGCCTCCCCACCAGTAGTATCCATTTTTTAAGCCATGCAAGAGTTAGCTCATGTAGGGTGACTGGGATTAGCACAGCTGACCAACAGAAGATACACAGCCAAAGTCTCTGCCCTCCATCATAACCAGGAAGTACTAGGTTTCTTTCCTGCTTTCTCCTTTCTCAGTATTACTCTCAAGGTTCCAGCTAGTAACAGCTGAAATGGTTTAAGAGAGTTTTGCAGTTATGCATAGGAATTCTGCAGGGTAATGCTGACATTGTCAACGTTTTAATAACTTCCTTTTCTGGATATAATTTATGAAAAGGCCAGGTGGTTGGCTGAACATTCTGCAGTGCATAGCAGGAACAGGAGCTGTAATAAAGGTAGAGAAAGAGGTAGGAACCTTCAAGCAGGATCAAAGATGCTCTGGGCATAATGCCTTGACCTGTACAAATAAACTCACTGCAATGCTCTAATACATTTGATCGTAATTTCTGTCATTGGATATTCCTTTAAATTCTGGGTGATTTTCTGACAAGAAAACCCCCGAGCAACCACTTACAGATTTCTCAGCTGCAGACAGTGAATTCTTCAATCATTTCACTGCGCTTTACAAGTTGTTACATAAGCTATTCCTATCAATCCCATCAGTCGCATAAAAACACCTAACCTAATTCAGAATTACTAGCATTAATACCATATCACTTACACTGTGTATTTAACACAGGTTTACAGCTCATGCTTAAGAACCATTCCAAGTTTACTTTACCTAACAGCCAGGATATTAAAGTTTCCAGTACTGAAATTCAGCTGCTGATCTTCTGCCCTTGCCAGTCCAAAGCCAAAAGTGAGGACCGAGAGAATCAAGGTGAGAAGCCTTCCCAAAACAAAAAGAACTGCCCACAGTGAAAATCTACAAAGAAAACCACCACAAACACTAAATGAATTTTTCATTCACAAGTACTGACAATGCAAATATTTATTCTTCACCACATGAATTTGTTTGAGATTTAAGAACTTACCTAAATACTTCCCAATACTACTGGAACACAAGAATGTTATTAGCATGGCTATATTAGCAACTTATGCTGTTCCTTTCTCTACCAATCTTTTTTTTTTTTTTTTAAAGTATTAGTACATAGTGTAAGGTTTCATTTCATACCACTACTAACATTTACTTAAATAGTATGTAAAACTGTCATCTCCAAGCAAATGCTGTTTGAACTTCATTGTAATTTTGGTTTTGGGTTAGTTAAATGCACAGAGCTTTTAGACAGAAATTACACTAATCTAGAAGATAAAGTCTACTTACCCTTTCTGGTATTTTTCATCACTGAAGTAAAAAAGACGGGATATGTGGAAAAGAAATTCAACGAAGTAATGCAATACCAGAAGAACAAGTCCAAGATGGGTCAGACTATCAAAACAAATAAAACAAGCATTCAGACGTTTTGTTAGATGTCCAAGACAGCAAATGAAGCCAACATAATTTACAGTTTACGTACTTCAGGAGATAGGCTCCAGCAATATGAAAGAGATAAAGTCCAATGTAGACAATCTGACGAAAGATATCTTCCTATTAGGAAAAAGAAAAAGTAATTATGTGCTATACACAATGTTACATATTATTGTACAATGCTAAATAATACCACAAACTTGGAAATTCTTCATGGTTTAAAAGCTACCTTAACGTGGTTTGTTTGACACTGAATTACTCAGCCTAAATAACCTAATTCCACACATACAACTTATTGCTTACTTACCAGTAATATCTGGTATCTTACCCTTGTGCTATTGTGAGCAAACGCAACAAACATGAAAAAAGATGCTTTTTAAAAGGTCCTGGTTTTATTTGATATGACTACTGTGAATTTGTACTGGCTATTACAGTACTTATTTGGTATGTATTATTGCATCATCAGATAACTTCCTACAGTTCAGCATGTTCGTGGCCCATTGGATTCATCAAGTTGCTACAGAAGCAAAGTAACAGTATATGAACCCAAAATGAACAGGTTTCCAAGTGCTGATACCCATTTTAAAAATCCAAGATCTTTCAAGATTCTGACAGACTGCTGCTGGCAAATACAGAGAATAATGTTATTAACCAGTCATGATAAGCCACATGGTCACACTTCAAGCTAGGTTTTATCCAGCCTCGTTATATTGAACACAGAGATGAAATAAGAAAGAGACATGAATTCAAGTGTAAACACACAGCACACTGAAAGCAGAAGGTGCCATCTGTGAACAGAAGAATCACTAAAATAAGCTAGAACACGGTACAAATCTCTCTTGAAATGGCATGCAGAGTACACTCAGTTGTGCTTAAGAAACCCCTGCTTTTTAAAAAGATTCCCTAAACTTCAAGTAAGGGGCTTCAGCTTTATCTTGTATGCATGTAATTATTTTCTTTTTTAAAAAATGCCTAAAAATTTACTCTTGTAAGATCTATGCTATGCTATGCAATATTCCATCTCAAAGCCAACAAAAGCACAGAATTAAACACTCATCACAGCAGCACTCAACAGACACACAAAGAGCAAGAAAACAGATAAAGACCTAACTCTAAATTATCTGAAAGAAAACACAGAGAGTTCTTTCAGACAAACCAGAGAATAGCCAGTACAAAAGCTCAGCTTCTCCAAATACTACCAGGATGAGCCTTTTGCACTTTATTTTCAGAACTGAGGTAACATTTAAATAGCACATACTGCTCGCTTAGACAAGCTGTCAGACTGAGGGCCTCCTGCAACAATGCAGGTGGAGGCACACACTGCTATACAGAAAACCAAATTAAGAACTTTTTTTTCTTGTCTACATCAGCAGTACAGAAAACCAGACTGAAGTAAAAGAAGCGAGCTCCTTCAAGAGGAGGAGTAAGTCATGGAAGCCAAGATGGCAGAGGCTAAATTATGGTGAGAGAAATATCAACTACGAACTCGCTAAAATAAATAATGCAGAAGTCAAGAGGCCAAAATTCCAAGCAGTGACCCAGCAAAACACTACTATTCAAGAGAGCACTCTGCCACTTGCAACAGCTGTCTTGAATTTATGTTAAAAAAACCCTCCACACTTGGATATCAATTTAAATTTCAATGATATCACTAGCACAATATGGAACATCATCTGCAGTGTATCTGCAAACATCAGTGTTTCCAGTGCCTCTGATCAGCATGAAAACAAAAACACCTTGTTGCTATCTTTCCAAGCCTCTTCTATGCTCTTGAACAAAGACCTATGGTTACATAACATGTCTATTTCATTTTCTTCAGTAAAGCATAACTCTGGCAACAGAGACTCAGTCTAGTCAGAGCAACAACAGTCACAGAATGGTTTTGGTTGGAAGGGACCATCTAGTTCCAACCCCTCCTGCCATGTGGCAGGGACACCTTCCACTAGACCAGGTTGTTGAAAGCCCCAACCTGGCCTTGAACACTTCTGGAATGGGGCATGTCAGCTTCTCAGGGCAACCTGCGCCAGTGCCTCACCACCCTCATAAAGAATTTCTTCTCAGTATCTAATCTAAATCTACCCTCTTTCAGATTAAAATCATTGTCCCTTGTCCTGTCACTACAGGCCCTGATAAACAGCCTTTCTCCATCTTTCTTATAAGCCCATTTCAAATACTGAAAGGCCACAAAAAGGTCTCCCTGGAGACAACTCTCCTCCAGGCTGAACAACCCCAACTCTCTCAGCCTTTCTTCAGAGGAAAGATGCTCCAGCCCTCTGATCATCTTCACGGCCCTCCTCTGGATCCGCTCAAACAGATTCGTACGTTTCCTGTGGTGGAGACTCCAGAGCGGGACACAGTACTTCAGGTGAGTTCCCACCAGGGTGGAGTACAGGGGGAGAATCACCCCTTTCAACCTGCTGGCCAAGCTTTCCATTCATCCCCAGCCTGTATTGATGCTGGGGATTCCCATGACCTATGTGCAGGACCTTGCATGTGGCCTCACAGGACTTCACGAGGTTCACATGGACCCAATCCTCACGCCTGTCAAGATCCCTTGGGATCACATCCCTTTCCTCAAGATCAACTGCACCATCCAGCTTGGTGTCCATCTGCAAACTTGCTGAGAGTGCGCCCAAATCCCACTGTCTACTTCACTGATGCAGATAAACAAAACCAGTACTGATCCCAGTACAGACCCTTGAAGAGTATCAGACAGTATTGGTTTCCACTTGGACTTTGAGCCACTGACTGTAACTCTTTGGAAGCAGCCACCCAGCCAGTTCCTTATCCGTCTAATAGTCCACCCACAAAATTCATCTTTCCAATTTAAAGGTACAAATGCTGTGGGAAACTGTACCAAAAGCCTTCACAGAAGTTCAGGTATATGACATTAGTAGCTATTCCCTCATCCACTAATGCAGCCACTCTATCATAGAACGCCACTAAATTAGTCAAGATTTGCCTTTGGTGAAGCCATGTTGAAAGTTTTAACGTAACCAGTTTAAAAAGGAAACTGCATATGCAAAATGAGCCTGAACAAAAACATGCAAAGAAACGACTTAAATTGATCCAGGAACACAAAAAGTGTGCTACAACAGAACCTCCAGTAAACTTTGTGTTCTGAAAACTCTAACAGAGAAAACCCTTAGGGGGAAAAGGATGCTTTTAAAAACTGAGCTCTGATAAAAAGTTTCTATACATAACTAACCAGAACTTCCGCTGCAGACAGTGGTATTTAAATCGAATCCCAGAGTTTAATATCCCTTGTACCTAAGAAACTATTCACTGCTTATATTCTACACCTGTATTATGATTCACTAAGCAACTGTGATTTCAATGAGGCTATTCAGACTACTAATTACAAGAAACAAAGTTTGGAAAGAAAATTTCACATTGATTTTTTTAAGGGAAAATTCTTTTAGTAGATGAGAAATATTTGCACAGCAGATACATAGCAATTTTATTGCTATTGCAAAGACAGGATTTAACCTAAAAAAAAAAAAGAAATAACTACTTTCTCACAGAGACATTTCAGCACCCAGAATTCCATCAGGAAAAGCGGGTAACGCAAGCAAGAACAAGGTAAGAAATCTAGGGTAACACATTACTCTAGAAGTGCAAAAGAAATTCATTATTCTACTATTTTAAGTTGCTTGCTTTGGAGTTCTCTCCATTTCCATTTTAAACTTACTTTTTTAGTTTTCTGGAAATACAGTTCTGGAAAAGCATGAAACCAGTATGCCAACTGTAAGATGTAGAAAAACTTCATTTGAAACCTGTACAATACAGGAAGAATTGAAGAATATTATTTTTTATTAATGAACTTAAAACATTTCAGAAACTTGCTAGTGAGCCAACTAAAAAGTAAGATTTTGGTTTTTTTAAAAAAAGTATGACAAATAAAGCTTGCAAAAACTTAATTCTTTAAATAACAGCTAACAGAAAGAGAACTCTGCAGCTACAAATTGACAGAGAATTAATTTCCTTCATAAATACAAGCAAAAATACATTCACGACTAATACAGTTTTACAGACTACTTATTGCACATGAATTGTACAATGATACACCTTAAGCTTAAAATACTCCCTCCTCTCCCCAGCAATCCCCTAAGGAAGACGCCTTACGGAATCAGAGTGTGTGGATAGTCCCTCCACAGAGAGGTTGGATCTGATATATAATTCTCCTAAAAGAAAACAAAGAATAAAACCAATAAACCCTCAAAGATGCTACTTCCTAGTCAGGAATAATGAATGAGGTGGTTATTTCAGCACCACTATAGCTATAATTCTTCCCTTGTAAACTGCTGACTAGCTTGGAGCTTAACTAAGAGAAGGAAAGTTTTAATGGAGTCATTATGTTAAGCAAAAAAAATAAATGCTTTTTTGAAACTAAGCTCATACACATGCAGCCATCAGCAAAGAGCCCATCATCTGAAAGCACATTCACCTGAGCCTACAGAAGTCTGTCCACACACCCATTCCCTAGGCTGCCAAAATGCTATGCATGATGCTTTTCTTACATTTATTTTACACTAATAAGCCAACACAGAAAAAAAATACACAGTATGCAGTATCATAATGAGGTTTAAAAAGCTTTAGCTTATTCAGTCAACAGTAAATCAATTCAGACAGAGCAACAGTAACACTACTGGACTTCATACTCAGTTAAGACTACAACCTACAGAATTCCTAAACTTTTTCCTGCTTTAATATTAAATCCAGCTAAACCAGCAAAATAAGGCAAAAAGTTATTTATTGCTGTTAAATGCAGTTTCTGAAATCTTGTAATACATCAGAATACATACTTACAGAGACAAGAATACTTGTTCCCCAAACACAGGAGAATAGGTAGAATGCACTAAGTTGCCCAGACTCATTGAACTTGCTATGCTTCGTTTTTGAAAAGTGCATTTTCCTGTTAATTTTCTGAAATGAAAGCCCATCGTTATTTATGTGCTGTAATACTAAACATCTACCTGTCAACTGCACTAGAACACCTAAAAGTTCCAATGCATAACAGTTAAAAAGCTTTAATGTAAAAGTTTACTTTTAAGTTAATAGCCTTAAAGTCTAATTAAAATCTGCCAATTACCTTCATGAAATGAATTAATATTTTGTACTTACATCCAGAACGTATTCCTGAATTATAGCATGTATGATTATTGCTACAAGCATGTAAAAGAAAATCGTAGCCAAGTCTTTGATGCCATAGTGATAGAGAGAGATTGTTTCTGAAGATTGTTCTTCTAAAAGACAAACAGAATTAACTGTTAGACCCCAATACAGTTTAATAGCTAATAAGCTTGTTTCTCAAAGTGAAGCCTTTCAGACATAGTTTGCAATCAGCTGAACAAATATAAGTCAATCTACCATCATAAGCTTGTTCAGTAGATTGTTTACAGTCATCTTCTCCATCACATCACAAACTAAATTTGATTCTGGAAATATATACTATAAAAATTAAACTTAAGTGCACTTAGGAAGCTTACCCAAATGCACTGGAAGGTGACAAAAACATTGTATTAAACTATCATGCTGCTTTGACTAGCAAAGATCGTCACTCACAAAATCAGAGTAAGAGTCAGATGGTATTTTAGCACTAATGATGGATCCAGCAGAACAGAAACATCATCCTTAACCTGATTAATTAAAGTTTTACTAAAAATAAAGTCCTTGAAAATTGCTTATTATCTATTCAAATTGACAAATTCACTTACCCTCAGTCTAGAAAGTACCGCATACTAACCTCCTGCAAGATACATACCTGTGGCAGGAATGGTAACATTATACTGAAGTGTAACAAAAATGACAGCTGCTTTTGCTGTAAACTGAAAGAGAAAAAGAAACAACAAAAAAACAAAGACAGAAGCGCTATAAAGTTTCAGTTTTATGTAGTCTACTTCAATGAAAACACACTTGCCCATAGTTTTAGCACCCTTCCCCAGCACATTTGTCCCTTCCCACTAAACTGATCAACTCACATTACCACACCACTTCATCCTGCTTTCTAAAGGCAGAACACATTGCATGATCTCTGGGTATTCTGTAAGCAAACCTATAATCTCTTGAACGGAACACTCTCAAAAATGTTACTTATAAGTGAGTCTTTTCTACAACATTAAAACAAAACCACATGCTGCAATTTTTTTCTCCAGTCCGTATTGTATCACTACATTAACAGAATGTACAATACCATGTAATCCCTAGACCATGATGCATGCAGCAACAGCTGAGAATAAGCCTCATTTAAAACTGCTTTCTAAGTTGACAAAATTTAAGGTAAATATCATATTCATAAATCTGTGGGTGATGTGGAAAATGTGGGCAGGAAAGGAGAAAAGGCATAAAGAATGGAGAACCATTTCAGGCCAGCAGCATACTGGCTCAATACAACTAGCATTCTTTTGAACCTGGGGATCCTTTGGCAAGAAGTGTAAAACAGAATAAATGAGATTTAGCAGTGGTATTACCCCTTTTTGATGAGCAGTAAGAAAAAGCAGAATGGATAAAGGTGGGGGGAGGAGGAAGAGGTGGAGTGGTGATACTATAAAGCCACCAATAAATAGCCAGGAGCACAAGTTCTTTATATGAATTGATTTTCAACTTTAACACATCTTTGTTGAATCCCAACATGAATCTACATGTCTTAACAGAGAGGGAAAAATAGCCAGGCTTTGCAATATTTATGTTGATTCTCATTTCTGTAAAAATCTAGCCTCCTTGTTGCATTTACAGGACTAACCGAAACTTTTTTATGAATTTTAGAAGGATACTTAGAGTATCTAAAGTGATGATTAGGTTACTACCACTACATTCACAAGAAATAAGATTTGTTCCTAAAACCACTGCTTTGTAAAAAACCCCTAGATTTTCTAGGAATCTCTGAATACACAGTGGACAGTTTGTTCCATGTGATTTCAGGGAATCCAAGTAGTTTGCCTGATTTAGTGAAGTTCCCTAGGGCATCCTATTCATCAAGACAGCTTTCATAGGACAATTCAAAACCATAGTCAACTCAGAACCGGCCTTTGAAGGCTCTGCCAGCTACTCAGTCCCAATTCAGAGTCAGGGAGTATGAACACCTTACCATACCAACATGAACCACAGCAGGTGATTTCCAAGACTTATGTCAATACATTTAAAAAATAGTAACAATCTTCTTAGCCGTACCATATCTGTACCAACAAAGGCACATGGCCATTCAGGGCTGGGATTAGAAAAACCTGGAAACAAAAGACTTCAGCACATCCATTCATCCCAAAACCTTCCAATCTCACCAGTAATACTGTAATACAGCAAATGAGAAGCAAACATAAAAGGTAACGGTTTAGGCCCATCTCTTCCACCTCAGTCCCCAGAAAACCACCTTGGTGGTTTTTAACAGTAAACCTAAACATAAGAGCTTTCTTGGTCCACTCTGTTCTCCTTTCTATATATACCTTTCTTTTCTTAACTCCACTGGCCCCTAATACTGAGCAGCTAGATAAAATTATTCTGAAAACCAACCATATAAGAAAAAGGCCCACAACTCTAAACAAGTGGCTAAAATACCCAAAAGCCAGAAACATTCAGCCAACAAAAATGGGAGTCTGACGGGCCACCACTGAGAACATTTTGGAAGTCACACAGATAAACTGGCTTTTCATTTCTCTCGGAGGGTAAACGAGAAAAGCCAAAATACACGTTTTCGGTCACTGCATGGGGGCACAAGGAAAGCGCCTGGCCTGCAAGCGGGCCCAGCACCGGGGCGGTCAGGCCCGAGGGGCAGAAGCCATAGCTCCTTTCCACCGCTGTCACACCCGGCCCCAGGCGGACCCCTCCGACGGGGGCCAAGGAAAAGAGGCTCAGTTCTGCGCCATCCGAGACACTCGGAACGACTCCCTGTGGGCTAACGGCTCCTCACCCCGCGCTTAGTGCCGGGCGAGGACGCGGGCAGGGGGTGTACAAGTGCGGTAGAGGCCCCTCATCCCCCCAGCGAGGCGGCAGAACGCACACGTCACCGTCCGTTCCCGCCGCGCGGCCTGACGGGAGCCGTACTGTCGGCGCGGCCGCGCACACAAAGCGCGGGGATCGCCTGTCGCGTTGGGCCTCGCCCTCCCCCGCACACTCCTCCCTCGGCCGCCGCGCTCCGACTGCCACGTAACCCGGCCGCCAGCAGGAACTCCCCCCGCCTCCGCCGCGGGAGGAAGCACGCTGCCCCGCTCCCTGTCCCTCACGGCGATGCCGCGCTGCGGGGTGAGGGATTGAGGGACGTGGCCTCCCCTCACCGGCGGCGAGTGGATCCGAGACCTAGGTCCTGGCGGCAGCCATGGGCTGCGCCTCTCCGGGGAAAGAGGGGCGTTCCCTGGGGGGCCGGGCCCGGCGAAGCGAGCATAAGCGGCGGAGACGGGGCCCGTGCTGGCTCTTCTAGCCGTGCGGCGGGGCTCAGGTCGGCTGCTCTCCCCGTGCACAGCGGGGACCGGGACGGGCTGGCGGGCAGGTATGCCAGGAGACACCCGCGCTTATGGAAGACAGCCGCAGCGACCTGCTACCTGCCCGCCCCGCTGCGCCGCGACCCCCGCGCCCTCCCCGCCCAGCACCGAGAACCTCCGGCAGAGGGGGAGAAGCGGGGACGAAGCCCCGGGGCGGGGTCGCCAGTGTCACCTCACCTCGAACATGAGCCCCAGCAGGAAGATCACGGCCACGAAGGACACGATGTCCGCATGGTTCTGCACGATGAACTCGTGGCTCAGCACCGGCGGGTTCTTGTTGCTCTTTTTGCGGATCGCCATGGCGGGCAGGGAGCTGGGCGCCGCCGCCACCTCCCCGCTGCCAGCACAGCTCCGCTCGCCGTGGCCAGGAAGAGGCGGAGGGGGAGGAGGCGGCCGCGCAGCCGAGGAACGGCAGCGGGGAATGGCAGCCGCCGCCGCGCCGTTTCGCCTCGCTCCACCCCGCCCCTCTGCCAGCAGCGCCCCTGTCGGCCGGCGGCGGGCCTCCTTCCCTCCCACCAACCCGCAGGCTCGACCCCGGGGCGGTGAGGGGCAGCGCCTGGCAGTTCAAACTCACCAACGGCGGGCACTTGGCGCCTCCCCGCCCCGGGGCGGCCACCCGGGGGCCTGGCCTGGGAGGCTCAGGTCGTGGTGCCGAGAGTGCTGCTGTAACTGCGTGTCTGCTATCCTAGAGCCTGCGTAGGGCTTATTGGGGCTTCCCTCTCCCACAGAGGTAGCGGCGACAGAAAATGGCCGTGAGTCCCGCCGCGGTAGTGGAGGAGGTAGCCGTGCTTCGGGGCAAGCGGGGCCTTCACCCTCCCAGTCAGCGGCCGGTCAGAGCAGGGCCGGACTCCGCTCCCTGCAGCACCCCGCGCAGTGCGGGTTCACCTTGGAACGACTGCCGCCTCCCGGGCTCTGGCTAAGCCCTGCTGCTGCCCGGGCGGCCGCAGCTGGGGCCAGGCCCCGGGAGGCCCCCAAAGGAAAGGCCGCGCTCGCTGTGGTGAGGACAGAGGCGCATCCGCAAGACATCCACAGCTTCCCTGCCCTGGTGCCTGCTCCCGGTAGACGTACAGCCAGGAATAACCCGCGTTATCTAAGTAACAGAAACGAAGACTGCAATGACAAGAAAGCCAGAAGGGAAGAAAAGCTAGACGGGAGGTAGAGCGGGAAGAGAGATCAAAAGGGAGGTTAGATGCTGGTTAAAAAAACAACCCAGTGGCAGAGAAGGCTGTTGCCAGGTTAAAACATGAATGAAGAGGTTTCAGAAATTGACACTGGTGTGTTGAACTGAACTAAGCTCCCCAAAATAAATGCCACTTTTATTTATTCAGTGTTCTGGCTGGCAGGTACAGTGCAAATATATAGAAGAAAGATCAAGAACAGGAGTAATTTATAGCTGAAGTTTAGCATTGTCAGAACAGCTTTTGCTGCCAGTAGCTAACGAATACCGGGTAAGAGATTAAGATGCAGCTATTGGCATTGCCTTGCCAGAACTGAGAGCGTGTGCCAAACACATCATATGAACTGTTCTTAATAGGTTCATTTCTTCATACTGTATGGAGCAATGAGGACTCGTGGAGCAGACTGGCTGGTATATGACTGTTTTTTTCCAACTTCGAGACACCTTTATCAGCAGTGAAGGTACTGAGGTTTTGTGTGAATTTATTAAATCAGGAGACAGGGAAACTTGGTATCTAGAGATGTTCTGAGGTATTTAAAAATACAGAGAAGGCAACAGAAATTTTCCCCATCACAGCTGGAGACCTTTTTTCAATATCAAATAAAGATTTAAGCGGGACTAGCATTCATATCTAAGTCCAAAGATGCTTTGTGTCCTAGATCATCCCCTGGTGTGCTGGTTTTGGCTGGGGTAGAGTTAATTTTCTTATAGTAGCTGGTGTAGGGCTAGGTTTTGGATTTGTGCTGAAAACTGTTTATAACACGGGGATATTTTAGTTACTGCTGAGCAGTGCTTACACAGAGCCGAGGCCTTTTCTGTGCCTCACACCACCCCATCAGCGAGTAGGCTGCGGATGCACAAGGAGTTGTGAGGGAACACAGCTGACTGACCCAAGGGATGTCCCATACCATATGACATTATATGGTGTCATGCTCAGCACATAAAGCTAGGGGAAGATGGAGGAAAGGTGGAGTGTTTGGAGGTATGGTGTTTGTACTCCCAAGTAACCATTATGTGTGATGGAGCCTTGATTTCCTGGAGATGCTGAGTGCCTGCCTCTGATGGGAAGTAGTGAATGAATTCCTTGTTTTCTTTGCTTGTGTTCACACCTTTTGCTTTACCTATTGAACTGTCTTTATCTCAACCCACAAGTTTTCTCTCTTTTACTCTTCAATTCTCTCTTTCATCCCGACGCAGGGGGAGTGAGTGAGGAGCTGCAGGGGGCTTACTGGCTGCCTGGGGTTAAACTATGACACCTGGCCACAGCAGTTATTTTGTAATCTTAAAATAAAAAAAAAAAACATTTCAGCAATAACACTGTAAAAGTACATCCCGACTGCATACCATATAGTCATGGATGTAACATATCTTACCTGTGAAGTATATTGGGATGGGATAAAAATTAGAATCCCTTTTGTAGTGTAGTCTTGCATCGATGTCCCACCTCAGCCTTAAAAGAAATCAGGTCACCTCATCTCCACAGAATACAACAAATAGGACTGAACTGGGACAAGACATCCTTTCCCCTAGCTATAATGAGCAAGTACTTCATTTAAGTGCCTGACTAGTATTCCTCTCATACAAGCACAGAGAGTCTTGTTTTCAACCTGGTTTTGTGTTTGTCCTGATGGTACACTATAAGCTGCTATACTGAAATGGAAAACAAGGCAACCTGTTGCCTCATCTGAATGGTTTTCAAACCTGTTTATTGGAGTTCCCTCTTCAGCCACACGATGGTTCTTCTGGCTCCTCAGGCAAAGCAAGATGATCTAAAACACCAGAGACCATAAGCCATTAGTGCTTGCCAGTGGGCTGCTGTTCTGCATTTACTAGGTTTCTTTCCAGGTACCTGTATTTTGAAACAGTAGGCCTCCAAATGATTGTTTGAATGGGGAAAGCTTTTGACATCTTCTCACAGAAGCCACCTAGGCCTCCCTACTACCAAAACCTTGCTATGTAGGCCCAATACACCATTTCAGGGGACAAGAGTGTGGAGGATTTGATAGGAGGCATATTACTGCCCCCACAGTAACAGACACAGAGTTCCCTTCCTATAAGGGAATCTTTCCTGAATCTAGTATTCATCAAACATGCTTAAGAGACACAATCACAAATGACATTTTAAATTAATTGTAAATAAGCAAGTTAGCAAGAAACAATAGAAAATCTGAAAAGGCTGTAACTACCATCAAACCTTTTTCTTAGCTCTTAAACCTGGGGGTCCTGGTGGACACAAGCTCATTAGAAGTGAACAGTGTGCACACAAACAGTGTGGCAAAGAAAGCCAACAGGATGCTGGGTTACATCAACAAGGGCATCCCCAGCAGAGATAAAGATGTTATCGCACTCTACTCAGCACTTTTCAGGCTACACCTGGAATACTGTGTTGTTTTGGTCCCCACTCCAAGAAAAAGATACGGACAGGCTGGAGAGGGTCCACAGAAGGGCCACGAGGATGATCAGAGGACTGGGAAGCTGTATGTGGAAAGGCTAAGGGAGCTAGGCTTGTTCAGCCTGGAGAAGAGAAGGCTCGGGGGACATTATCACCATATTCTAGTATTTAAAGGGTAAAGTAAGCAAGTAAGCAAGAGACGCCCTTTTTACAAGGAGTCAGTCACATGGAAAACACCAGGGGTAATGGGCACAAGTCACTCCAGGGGAGATTCCAATTTTATGACTCTATGAACGATGATCAGTGATGCTCCTCTCAGGACAGGATCTTCAAATTAGCTGGCAGAAGACTGGAAACAGTTTGTGCTTCTTCCAGCTGCTGTTCCTGGCAGTTTAGAAATTTATGCATCAAACTACGTTTGCCCTTCCAGCTTGATGAGACAGAAATTGTGCCTTCTCCGGTTTTCATTCTTAACTTTTAATGCATACTGTACAGATGAATGAATTCATATCAGGGGTGTAAAAAGGCTAACCCCCATTTTTATACATACATGACATTTAGCTTACATTACCACTCTATTTTAAAATAAGCAAACATTTTGATTCATAATCTCATAATCAACAAGGAGTCCCAAGACTTTCACAACACGTCATAGCTAATGTAAATATCTTTTATTGTATATGCATCTTAGTGCAATTTCTGCTTTTAACACTTCAGAGACACCATACACGATCATTAATGACAAGACTGGTTAAACTGCAATTTCACCATGAGAGTGTCATGGGTTTGCTACAGCACAGAGCGGAACATGGAATTCTTTGATCTGTATCCTCTTGCTTTCTTTGCTGCCTGCAAGTTCCAACAGTACTTTAACTGAAGTCTAAAGCCATTTCTGTGTATTTAAAGATGAAGCACAGTAAAACAGAAGATACTGTGCCTACCAGCAGATTTCTTTATTAGCTCAGAAAGTTCATGAGACATCACCACTTCATACTAGTTTCCTGCTGGCTTAGGTTTTTAGACCTCATGACAGAAAACTGCCATTTCATTGATTTTCCTGTTTTCCTGAAGCAAAATGACATCATTCAGAGCACGACTTCAGTTTTTCAATGAGAAACCAGTGATAATTCCATGTTTATTCCTCATGATCAGAGAAGTAACTATAAATTCATGAAACAGCTACAGGAAACCAGTAATTAGTAATGGCAGGAAGTCCATGTGAAAGTTTCTGAGTAATTATGAAGAGAGAAATAATCCAAAAAGAATTGAAAAAAATATAAGGTTTGTGAGAGAAGGGGCAAAAAAGTGGCCAAGATGGGAAATGCAGGTAAACAGAAAACACAAAGGAGGAAAAACCAGGAGACCTGAAAAAGACCACAAAATGACATTGCACAGGAAGTTAAAAGGGAGCAAGAGTCATTGATCTGGTCAAAACCCAGATCAATAAAGTTTGCAAAAAAATCATTTTAAGAGCAACAAGTTATTTTCCCTTCTCGGGGGATGACTAGTAACCTCAGTCTGGTTACTACTTAAGATTATGATTTCAGTTGTGGATTGCTATTCCTGGTAATATTTGTACTTTGGATTTGGTTCAGCTGATCAGAACAAATGCCATCATCTTCATAAAATAATGATAGCTATTTAGACGTGCCTTAAATATATGCATGTTTGACAGACGAGGGTACAGGACTGAATCGTGAAAGGTTTTCAAGGATATTCAAGGACATACAAATTGTCACTGGTGCTTTCAAACACATCATATCTGTATTTTTTTGTGGGTGTTTTTTTTCTTGTTGAGTATTTTTTGGTTTTGTTTTTCCTAAGGTTGAGCCAGCATTGGAATACGTGTGTATATATGTATCATAAAAACTTCACACACTTTTGAGTACAAAGTAATGCAAATATATATACACCTCTGAAAGTTTAAGCTACAGAGAACTGAATATGCAGTCTAAATTAATCTTCATTGTATTTTAATACACTACACCATATCTTACAATCAAATACAACCTTTTGTTAAAATATTTGTAGTTTAAATGGATTTAACAGCAAAACTTGAAGCTGCTAGTTGTAGAGTGATAGGCAAAGTTAACATTATATGGCACATATACATCTCAATTTATACAGCTTTTTAATTACATTCTTGCAGAATCTTATAAAGAATTAAAGAGTCTGCTCCAACTCTGCATTTTTTGACACTGATCAGTTAAAATCAACGAATCCTTGGAATGAATTCCACAGAAATGGCGTTTCCATCAGAAAACAGAAATCTGGAATTACTTTCAGTGTTTTTTAAAACTTACTGCAGTGAGCAACCAGCAAAGATGTGTGCAGGCAGCTAAATTAGAAAAGGAATATAAACCCCAGTATTTACATCTGTTAGCAAAAATAACTTGGTTTTCAGAATGTACAGATAACTCACTAGAAAATCAGTTTTTGGAAAGCACAAGCAAATGAAAACAGATTTAGAATAACATCTTTTCTTTTTACTAGAGTTTTTTAATAAATCTGATTTATTAAATTTATAATATTGTAGTATTTGGTTTACAAGACCTTGCTATTTGTCTTCTGCCACTGATGATAATAATGCTGCTTATTTTATAACAGAATTAACATTCAGCTCTTTGCACTCATTCTATTTTATTAACTCATTATCTATCAGGTTATTTTTAAATTTCCCAAAATAACAGTATCAAAACCATCAATTAACTGACTGTTAGATGCTTTAAAATTGGTATCACTTTTTAAAAAAAACATAAAGGAAGAATTAGTTGTGATTTTGCTTGTTGTCTCAGCTCATCATTTTATTTTTTCACGCAGCAACTGTGCAGATTTAAAATATTCTTGAGCAATCTTGTGTGACTTATAAATTGTTTTTCCATCTGAGGTTGGGAGAGTCCTCACGTACTGTTAAGAAAACAAGGCCACATTAGTTGCAAACTAATGTTTAGACACTATATATAAACATTAGATTATCTCAAACTTCACCTGTACATGTGCATGTATGTCTATACATGTAATTTTCATTAAAAGTACTGGAACACTTTCCCTCAGGCCAGCATTGAGTTTTAATGGAAGGTGATAAATATTACTGTTTCACAATGTAACCTAGCGATATAAAGAATGATTAATAAAATAGGATTTAATAAACCGACAGTTATTTAAATTCAGAAGATTGGAATTCTAGAAATTAAGAAATCTGAGGTAACAGAGCTCTTGGTTCCTTTTCTGAAGTTTATGAACTTAAGAGAAAAAAACCTTGTGCTGCTAAATTAGGAATAGCCAAATTATTTTTATCTCTTCATCAGCTGTGTTCTAAAAACGTGCAGCAGTGACCAAGATTTTTATATCAAAACATCGGAGAAAGCTTACATGCACCTATTGTACCATGCTCATCCACACAAAGCATTATTTTTCTGTTTTAAGTGAGAAAAGCAAATCTGTAAAGGCAGTATCACTCCTAAGTAAAGGTATAAAAGTTATGTTAACATAAACTGCAATCCCTACAATGAAGCGGTGAATTAATGACTGCAGCAGACAGCATATGGCCGTAACTTGCACTGAGTAACTCTCTTGAAATGTTGTAATATCCCTGTCATATTCATTATCAATACTGACAACACATTTCTTTGGAAAAATGCTTTGTGAAAATTAAGCAGACAGTGTTATGACTGCAACTCAAGCCTTCCATAATGAGGACAAAACTTGAAATACTGCAACTCAGACTATGTGGAAAGGACACCATATCAAAGCCAAATAATAAGTACTATGAGTACACAAGCATTTGTATGCTACATGCTTAGAACCAACAGAATCAATCTTCCTTAACAGATGTCCTTAATTTGAACTGAAAAACCGACTAAGGTCACATGATGTTACATGCTTATCATCGATCTGGGTCTAAGCTTGTATTTAAAAATTTAGCAACTGTTTCCACACTGCAGAGATCAGCACAGAAAACCCCCCAGTGTTCTGATAAGACTGCTTTCTACCTTCTCTGTGAGCACAAACTGAAGATTAAAAAAGAAACCAAACCAAAAAACGTTAAAGGGCAACCAAGCTTTCTGGAAAGCAGGAGCATGCAGCCGAATACAAGAGTCACAACAATTCTTCCTCTAGTTATTTAAGCTTTCTAGTAACTGCAAACAGTTGCAACTTGGGGAACATATCTATCTGAAGCTCTGTATCTGCTGACTCTTCAAAACTCAAAGGTGATTTCTGAGGAAAATTGAGGGGGGTTTTTTTGGTGAGTTTTTTTTTTTTTTTTCTAGTAAGCATGAAAAAGGTGCTTTTTTTGAAAACAAACAACAAGAAACCCAAACCCAACCAAAAAATCCCACCCTGGCTTAAGGGATGAAAATCACTCTCTCATTCAAACAAATTAATTCTTGGACATTTAAGATGCACACACACTATCTTTTGCAGGAAGGACGGCAAGTCTACCTTAAAGAGGATGGTAACTTATCCACTACTTCATCTAAACAGAAAATGCTGTTGCTTGAGCTACTTTGCCAGTGAAAGGAGAGGATAGTCAACAGCCCCTGATGGCCCATATGGAATCTTGCGGAACCAAACTGGAGAAATGTGTAGGTCAGTAATGTATGTTAATATCCAAGAACTCAGATCACATTCAAGACCTGGTGCACCAAGTATTATGCACTGAGTTTTCACAGCATAAGGACATGATTTTCTGAACTTCAGTAATGACTGTCTTTGTGTGACTCTATTCTATTTTCTTGGAATAACAAGAAGGTCATTATTATTACAAATACTAGGTCTCAACTGTTCAAACAGCACCTAGCAGCCGATTTATTATTAAAATAAACAGAAGGTCTAAGTTGGAAGAAATACACTAATTTCAGGTTCCTAAATGCTGAAAATTTGAAACAGTTGTAAACATTGTGTAATTCTTACTTTAAATAGTCAGTCCTGGGTGCAGTTATATAATGTACAGAAAGAAATATTTTCTTTAGCTTCTGGCTGAATGATGTTTCTACATGGATATGCCGTTACAGAAACAGGATACTTCACCTTGTAAAGGCACAATCTAGAAACAGCAAACTAAATATAGTTCCTCTACTTCAGTACTCTACTAACCAGAGATTGTAAAAACTCACACTACGTGATTTTAACTGTCTCTAGAACATAAACATACAACAATACATATTTAGGAAAGGCAGAATTGTAAAATGTAATCCCATCAAATACTATGTGCATGCACATTTAGGTAGGAATTTCAGCAAATACACAAAGGTATAAACACTAGTTTAGAGGAACGTATTCCATGGTATGTCTTACATAAAAAATGAGAGGTGTATACCTTGCAGTATATAATTGGATATGTATTTTGTATACAATTCTACTTCAAACTGCCTGAAAGACAACTACTGCAACTAACTGCAGGTTTGGTTTGTGGTGGTTTTGTTTTGTTTTGTTTGTTTTTTGTGGGTTTTTTTTTTTACATGCCGAGAAATAATGCACTAAAATATAACAAGAAACAACACACAGAATATCAGAATGAAAATTATGCTCCTTCCACCCTCCATCCACAACTTACACACTTTTTCTTCTTTCTCCAACTTCTTCAAGTGCACTAGAAGGTTACTTTCTGCTGCTCGAAGTAAATTTTCAGGGATCTCCTAATGCGAACACAAATAGGCATTCTCTATTTGTTTAATTATCTCCCAATTATTTTTTCAATATATGGAACTTGTAGTTTATTAATATAGATTTTTCTCTTCTGAATTGCTGTGTTGAGCAGTCAGTTATATAATGACAACAAACTAAATAGGTAAATCAATTTTACAGCAGTTAAACTGGTAGCCTAATAACACACTTCTGTTTGCTTTGCTCACGCTTTGCATTATCCACCTGTGCTCTTCTAAACTTGGTCTGCACCAGTTTGTCAGTGTAGCTTGTATTTTTAAAGACAAATTTAAAGATGCATTTGTCCACTGAAACTTTCGCTTCTATTCCATGACAATATTTTCATGGGTTTAAACATCCTTATACAACTTCAGAACAGAATGTCTCTTTAACGTTTCCAAAGCTCATTAGGTAAAACCCCAAAACATTTCTCAACATCATAATCTTCAGCTCTATCATCCTACAAGTAAAGCCTCCTTTTTGAAAATTAAGAAGTTCTCCAGATAATGAGTCTGGCAGGAAAATTTGCGATTACACTTTTTTTTTTTTTTTTAAATATGAATGCTTTAGTAGTACTGAAAGAATTCTTATCATATCATGACAAGACAAGTGGTTTGTGATTTACAGAAACATGTTAACAGCTGTACACTTAAAAACTGTTCAGGCAGGAAAACTGCAGGAGCTAAACAGCCACAATACCTCAGCATCAAAAAATGTTCCAAGGTATTGTAGTCATTCTTTTGGAAACTGGGCATCAGCATAACCAGGAAAAATGAGCTGTAAAATTGTTTCAGACCTGTTCACAAACCACAGCCACTGGCAACTTTGATATCTTCCAAAGCAAATGCTTTATTTCTTTTAGCTCTACTTGCTAGGAGAGGCAACCCCAGTACCGCAGGCACAAATCACTGAGGTTACATGAAGAATAATGAAGCACGGGAAAAGTACCCTTAGACCTGTCTAATGACACATACAGGCTACCCAACTTCTGAGTGCAATATCCATTTGTACACAACTGCAGTTCATCTGCACCCTCCTGCAAATCGGTAAAACCAGGAACTAGAAGTTTTAACCAATCTTTCAGAAAACTCCAAAAACACCTTGACAAACAACAATTAACAGTCATCTCTTACTTTTCACTTAGAACCAAGCACTAAAACTTTATTTTTGCTTGGTCCTATGAAACTGTGCTTAGGACCATCTAGATAATGAAATAAAGAGTTTGTAAGAATCATCCAGGCCCCATGCCAATAAAAGTGCTTAAACAATATAATTTAAATGCAGTCATATATGAATTCCAAACAAGCAGAAATATTTTCTTTTATATCTTTTAAAAAGCCACCATGGTCTTCATTCAAATACTTAAACTGTTACATACCATTTTATGAGCATAACTTCGATTCTTTTTAGTTTGATCTAAAAACTTCTAATCAACAATTACCTTGTATACTATCTTTACAAGTTCCGAGGACGTATATGATTTTCCAACATTCTTCTGGAAAACATTCAGAATTTGCTGTTCACGTGCAATTCGGTGAGAAATGTAGCCCTGGATTCTAGTACTTGCATCACGTACTACTGGGCCGTGACCTAAATCGAAAGACACATAACAGAGCACTATTACTTATATTTGGAATTAAGTATGTTATTGAATAACTGAATCATTCTTATGTAAACTCTGGTAGACTTAAAAGTCATAAGAAGAGAGCAGCACCTGTACATACCACCCTGTCGGAGTACCCTTTTTTTTTTTTGGCATATAAATAAGCAAAAATTAAGTTTGGATGTCTGCATCACAGTCTTCAATTGAAAAGTACTAAGATGGAAAGGAAAAATTAGGATCTGAAAAAACGTGAACATGGAGAGAGGATACTTCAGATGGTATAAGCAAAGCAAGGGAAGATTAGACTATTAAAAAAAAAAAAAATAGAAAAAATAAAAAATGGAAGGGAGTTCAGGAAAGGAGTTCGCTGCTGAAGACTTTGTGTTACCTCTGCCTGTACCACTCTCCCCAAAGGATATTGATACTGATGATTTTAACTGATGCTGGTCTTTGAACAGCAGTGGTGAGGCAAAGGACTCATGTACTGCTGGGGGCTATGTAGCAAACACAAGAGCGAGAGAAGTAACATTTTAATTACAACAGATAAATTTTCCAGGACAGATCTTCAAAACTGACTCACACACTGTACTTTATTCCCTTAAAAATGTACTTTCATAAGTCTGATCAAAAAAACTAGTAGAACACATCTCAGTGAGCCAGCTGGAATGTGTCAGGGCAGGAATAAGCAATGCACAAGGAAGGTTATATGTGGATCATTTTATGTCTGGCTGGTTAATAAACAAAATGTGGTTTTATTGTGGCAGATCAGAAATGTTCAACTTACTGAAAGGTCTTTCATTCAAACTAGAAAAAGGCTTAACTGGTAAAGAATTAATCTTTGTGGAAAAATCAAATACTGCCTCATGATACACTGAAACAATAGATTAAATATTTTTTGGACATTGAGAGTTACATGCATAGAAATTAAATTTAATGTTTTACCTATGGAGAAATTTACTTGCATGAATATTTGTCACATACTTTTAGCAAGGTTTTCTGTTTCTTTGCCTGTATACCTCACCTGAAGTAGTAGCAGCACCGAATTCCGGCTTTGCCAGTATAAACTCCAAGTAATTTATAAAATTGATAGAACAGAAACTACTGTAAAGAAACATACCTTTCTTTTAGAAGTTACTTGCTGTCATCCAAATCAGTTTCTTCTGAGGCTGACTATTTAAAAAAACCTGTATTCTTTACTTGTATTTTTGGGTTAACTGACTACATGGGGTTTGAGTTTTAAGGTTTTAGAGTTCTTTTTTCCTGAGGACAGGCAGTGTATAGGAAAACAGCAACTAATTTTTCATGGTTTGAATATCGGTGAAATGAAGTGTTAAAGGAATCTCTTCTTCACAAGTCAAAATATTTATGCATACATTCACTTATACACTCACTTTAGCAGTTTTGAAATAACAAAATATACACTGAAGCTTATCTTGTGTAAAGGTAGTATTATAAATAACAAATATGCAACATTTGAATACAAAACTGTAATCTCATGCACATTAAATTTGAATTTAATGATTTCAAAGATATTTAATTTGAATCTATTGTTACTTACAACATAAATTACAAATATGACAGTATCTTTAGTCAATATGTTACCATTTATAAAAACAAAAGTTTAAATTTAGAAAAAACACATCAAGATATACACAGCAGAGACTATAAAGAGACTATAATGGTAACTGTCCATTCTTTTGCATCCTCTAATGACAGAAGTCATTAAAGTATTTAAAATTAAGGCCTGAACATGGAATCACAAGACAGTCTTAAAACTAGTCCCTGCTCTTCTAAGTGCATGTCAGTACCTGGAATGGAACCCCCATTTTCCAAAATTAAAGGAATTTCATATCCATTACAGCAAATGTGTATGCATATATACATACATTAAAATTATGTCAGAAAGCTTACAACTAAATCCAGATGTGGATCTTTTCCATTCGTAATTAACAGCTACACAGTTAACTTCACCAATAAATATCCGCATAAATGTAAAATGTTTCTGAGCATGTAAAACAGACGTCAAAATCAACCATCTTTCCAGTAATTCAGACTTTGTATCCAGCAGCTTCTTATTATTTCAGAATTCTGTAGAGCCCATAAGATCAGAAACAGTAAGTTTTTATTCTCATAACAACCTATGAAGTGATACAGACTCTCTCACTTTACTGTAAATTAAAGGACAAAGAATGAACTTGAAGAAAATAATCGGCTCATGAAATTTCATGCAGATTTCCTAACTCCAGTATGTTTTGTACCTGTATTTTCAAGCAACATCATTTATTATTACAGGATGGGGAGCCCTCTACTGACTAAAAAACCCTTCTCTGGTCTGAAAAATTCTCAGCTATTGGCTGTAAATAGACTGTCAGGAGCATTATGCCTGAATTCATTTCCACATTAAATCAAAAAAACGTGGAAGGGGAAGGCAAATTTCAGCTACTCACAGGCAGCCAGCAGTCAGCTTGTTACAGAAATTCATGCTCTCCTACATTTAACTCTGAGGCTGTCATGTGAATGCTAAAGCATGTACAGAAACAGTTCAAGAATTATGAAGACCTAAAACTGCAATAAAGTCAAAGTACTGAACTTATTCAGAATGTACTGGTAAAGCAAACTACCGCTACCTTCTAGTTACCATGTTACTGTAGTTCATACAAGTAATTTAAACAATTGTTCTGATGGGGCAATAGCTATCTTTTACACAAATGCACATACATTTTGTGCTGCATGGATAAAAAAAGGAAGTTAGTTCCAAACTGTCTCAATACTTAGCAACTCATCACTGAAAATGTGTAATATCCCACTGGCTTTCTTATTGCAAGTACAGCATGAACATACTTACAACAGTGTAGCTACAAATAAATGCACAAATATTTAACCTCGGTCAATGTATAATTTAGATAAGTAATGATTAAGGAGAGAGTGAAATACAACAGATAAAATTGAATTTGGCATGTATGGAGTTTTGGAAGGCAGAACCTTAATTAGAGGAACATACGGTATTTTGAAGGTATTAAAGAAGGAAAGCAGAACATTCGATTGTTCAATAGAATGAGATTCTGGAGACTAAAATATTATTAATTTTGCTAGTAGTAAAGTAAATTACTGTGAGCAAGTCACTATATGTCAGCTTCCACATCCATGAAACATCTTGTCGTGGTTTAAGCCCAGCTGGTAACTCAGTACCACGCAGCCATTAGCTCACTCCCCCACTTCTTCCTCCCCCAGCTCCTGGAGGGATGGGGAGGAGAACCAAAAGAATGAAACTCCCACGGGTTGAGATAAGAACAGTCCAGTAAATAAAGTATAACACAAAACCACTACTGCTACCACCAGTAATAATAATGGTAAGGGAAATAACAAGGGAAGAGAATACAACCACTCACCACCCACCCACCGATACCCAGTCCGACCGAGCTGTGATCTAGCCCTTCCAGGTGACTGCCCCCAGTTTATATACTGGGCATGACATGCTGTGGTATGGAATACCTCTTTG